>OY253750.1:1148077-1454313 GCA_958009045.1 Oxytorus armatus
TATAGCTTTGTAAACAGCTTTTTAATGTTTACTTAAGCTAATGACATGGAGATTTGTTAATTGGGCGGGCAGGGTTGACGTCCATCCCAATCTTTTGCATTTGATATCGCGTTTCCCACATATTTCAATACCCCATCCTCATTGACAGGTGATCCATCTGGATGCGTGTAATATCTCATAAGTGTGGCTGAAATCAGATTTCAAAAAACAGTTACATTTATTTGCATTTCTGTTAGCATTATAAACAGTGATAATCATTACGAGATACCGATCATGCATTTGCCAAAGCGTGTGCTTCGTAGCAATGTTTTCCCTCCACTTTCTTTTGCGGTGAAATTCATCATCGGCTGACGAATGAAAAATTTTCGCAAAATCGTTGGGCAACTTTTTACCGTATTGTTCGACCGGTTCAGGAGATGTCTCAAAGATAAAATCTGAAACAAACGTTAAACCCTTGCAAGATCTTTTTATATTATTCACCTGTAGATATTTTGCTAAGTTTTGAACACAACTCACTAAGTTGCGGTTGCGTGCTCGATCTCCCAATAACTTTAGATCAAACTTTCGAAACTCCTCGAGAGTTTCAAACGGCAATTGTACTTCATACTCGCTTTGGAAACACTCGACTGTCGTTTCTTTGGAATCTATTCAGCCATTTGTTGCTTAGGTCAACACTGAGTCACTTCCGAATTGATATTAAAAGCATAGTATCTGAAGAAAACACGCTAAAAATCATTAAAATATGTAAACTGTCCAGAAATTTGGATTAAATAAAACGTCGAAGCATACAAAGAGCTATCGAAGATGAGATTTAAAAAAAATATAAAACGTTCTCGGCAAAGTGTAACGAAGTAGAGTTGGTCACTTTTAGTTACTTCAAAATGACAGTTATCATTAATTAATTTATGGTACAGTACAATTTTATTTTATATTTTTTACTTGTCCTTTGACAAAAAATTAGATAAATCGAAAATACTCGCCTCGAACTTTTGCGTGCAATTTTATACAATCCCGCAAAGGCATAAATGAATATATGATGTTCTTAAAAATAAACTCAATTTTTCCTTCCATGTAAAGTCGCGAAACCCCGGAAACGTGTGCGTCGCATAACATTTGAAACTCATGCGCATATATCCTCTGCGCATGAATTTCAAGTGAAAATGTGTACCGTCGGACCATAAAAAATCTTCTCATGAAGAGACAAATGGGCTTATCGGTGCAAACTGAACCTTGCGACAAGTTGAGAATGTTAAAAAATATTTGCTCTGACGAACTATGCTACAAAAAAATTATTTCAATTATGAATATATCTCATTATTTTGCTGTTCTTCGAGTAGTATTTTTTAAATGTGTCAAAATTTCATATGTGCAACAGCGTCGCAGTTTTTTTTAATAATTCTTTGGTATACTTGTACCGTTTCGGTACTTACCCGAGTGTGAATCCAATTGCTTCATCGTTTTTTTTTTTTTTCTGCATCTTTCAATTCGCTGCCGAATTTCGTTCACGATTTTTCGATTAAAACGAGGATTTCAAGCACGACCCGATCCTTACGTTTAATTAGTTCGATATATTATATAATTTTTACACAAAACTGAAAACAAATATATGAGCTCGGACTTACATGCCCGTAAAATATTCTGATGCAATGATTCACAGAAAACGTGGTTGCCACGAGACGTATTTATTTATAGATTGTCTTTCGACACTACCGAGTGTTCTTTTTTCTTATCATTACCACTGTACTAGAATTTGCACATAAAACTGCAAAACAGGTCACTAGAGACTCTGGCTTGAAAACTTGCACTGTGAGAACGTCGCGCAATACAATGTACAGTCGTACGGCATGCGTACAAACGAAGTACGAGTATATAGAACACAGACCGGCAGCTGTGTTTCACCGCGAGGCTTATGCCGCTATCACACTATGGATAGATAATTTTTTTACATTAATAACAAGTACATTTGCTATTATACCGACATATAGCGATACAGCTTACACATAGGAGTATACAGGGTGAGGCACTAACTGTTGCCACGTAGAATAACTCCGAAAGTACGATAGTAGTAGAACATTTTTTGAAACACAAGTTGCATGGGACAACGGGAGCTATCATATGGCGTTAGTTTTTTGTTGCTAGGTGGAGTCGTATCGGAGATTTCAAGGTCAACTTTGTTTTTTTAGATAGAATGGTATGTTTTGGTACTTATTTTCTTATATGGGCTATCGAGACGAATCCAATGATATTTAAAAAAAAATTTGATTCTTTTTTATTTAATTTTTTTTTTTGTTTTGAAATGTACGGCTTGTAGGGTGAGAAGGTTCAGGATATCTTTCAGCGTATAAGTCTCTAGCTCTCACTGAATTTTTCTGACATTCTCCGTAAATTAGGAGCATATCGGTTTGTTCTTCAAAAGAATACGACATCATTTACATTCGCTTGATGCGACGATACTGATCTTACCATTCTTACTATCGTTGTCTCGTACAAGACACAATACAATGTAATACATTGTACGATACAATGTAATGTAAATGTGCGTTAATAGTAAATATTTACTAAATACGGCGTTTTCATCAAACCTACAATGTACCGTGTAAATACACGGTCAAATTTTGCACGATATGCGAGAGAGAAAAAAATTGTTTAAGACAAAAAAAAATAAAAAAAAATATAAAAAAACACCATTGGATTCGTCTCGATAACCGCTACCAGAAAATAAGTACCAAAACATAGCATTCTATCTAAAAAAAAACAATGTTGACCTTGAAATCTCCGATGCGACTCCACCCAGCAACGAAAAACTAACGACATATGATAGCCCCCGTTGTCCCATGCAACGGGGGCAAATTATCGATCGATATTTTACGGGAAAATGATAATAATAGCCCGATTACTGAAACCAGAAACTTCAATTTATGCAGTTAAGGGGGGAGAAGGGTTTTAAAATTATTTTTTTTTGCATTTTTTTAAATTTTTTTTCAGAATGAACAATATGTCGAGAATATTGTGTATAAATTTTAAGTCAATCGGAGTAAAACTGACGGAGTTACAGCGTTTCAAACGATTACGATTACGCGATACGGGTTCACGTATAAAAAACTTTAAATCGATTTTCCCCAAAACGTCATTTTTGAAGTTTGTGAACATTAGAACTCAAAATCTACTGAACCGATCCTTTTGAAAATTTAAACATTACTTCTTCACATAAATCAACAGGTAATCAGGAGGAGTTTTTTTTTTTTCAATTTTTTCAATTTTTTAATAACAAATTAAGCGCGATTTTTTGAGCTAAAATTGCGTTTTTCACTTCCAAGTGCTGCAAAAAATAGAAAAAAAAAAAAAAAAAAAAACTCTTCCTGATTACCTCGAGAAATACATCACCTTTGAAATGCATATCAATTATTATAAGTTATAATGTTCACCGCAAAACCACTTTTTTTCAAGGCGCCTCTGGAGATTCAACGTCACCGGCTTATTTATCAATATTTGTCATTAAAAATTTTTTCTGAGATACTTCAATAGTTGTACAATAATATATAATTCTATTTAATAAAATTATATTACTCATGTCGCCGCAAAAAAAACCATAAAAATATGCTTTTTTGCGCCTTTAACCCCCCCCCCCCCCCCCCCCCCCCCCCCCCCAAAGTTTCGCCGATCAGTGGTAATCGGGATATCACCCGGGATCCAACTGAAATCCTAGAAGGAAATTCTTTGTTGAAATCTCGAAAAATTATCGACGGATATTTAGTGAAAATATGATATTAAGTCCGATTATTGAAATCAAACTACTTCTGTTTATACAATTTGAAGTGTTGTCGGTCAGCGCTAATCGGGAAGAACCCGGGATCCCTAACATCTTACAATTAGGGAGACCCTAACAAATCCCAATCGGGATTTGGCTGGAAAAGGGGACACCCTACCAAATTTCTGCACGGGGTATTATCCGTAACCTACTTTTTTTTCCTAATGAACTATTGCACTGCATTTGCACAAGGGCACAAGGAAACTACACAGAGTAATGAATGAATAAATAAACGAGATAAACTGGATTTAAATAAATAGTCTAAAAACTTACCGGGTTTCACAGCGATAGCCCCAACTATCAGTACGGCGAAAAAAAATACAGTAACGCGATTCATGCTTGCTCGGCACTTGCTCGGTACAATGGATACCCATTGTACACATGGGGATCGTACACGGGAACTGATACACATGGCAATCGTACTTCAGGCGATTGAAACCCTCCCCTACTATCGAATTTACTTCTCGCGAGACATTTCCGGCGACTCTTCTTGCACGTACGTTCGATATTATCCCTGTTCCAGTTGTTGACTTTTTCGCCTTGCACATCGAGACATACGCTCGTGAGAAAATTATCGACAATTTTTTTTTCATCTCGCGAGGTTATGGCAATTTAATTTACCGTATGTGGTTCCCGGAATACAATGAATTCCTTGACGTAGAGAAAATATGGCCTCTGTCGACACATTTCAAATTTATTGTCACATCAATGGCATTAGGCAACAGGCTGACACTTGTTGGAGATAAGCCTCGATGTATTATATAGGGTGTATGTTCCGTTACATATTTATCGTTATATATTTTCCGTTACATATTTTTCCTTATAAATTTTTCGTTATATACTTATCGTTAAATATTTTCCGTTACATATTTATCGTTATATATTTTCCGTTACATATTTTTCCTTATAAATTTTTCGTTATATACTTATCGTTAAATATTTTCCGTTACATATTTATCGTTATATATTTATCGTTATCATTACATATCTTTCGTTACATATTCTTCGTTATATATATTCATTTGAAAAACATCGTAACCCGATTAATGAAACGGTATTTTGAGGCGTGTATATACATTTTTGTAGAGGCATTTTTATAAAGCAACTTATTTTTACCAGGAGTGTAAATAAAATATTTGACTTCAAAGATTTCTTCTAGAATCCTAAACCGATGAATCTGTTCCTGCTGATTATGAATCCACTTTTTTTCATTGCTGCCTCATAGACAAAGTTTTGTTTTCGTGAAGAACTTTTTTTTCTTCAAATATGTACGTACACGTGTGTGTGACAACCTTAAAAAATTGAACTTGCTATTGCTCGAGAACGACTTGACCGATTTCGCGCAAACTTTGCACGTATTTCGGGGATCAAGCCCCCTCTGCTGGAATTTTCGTTGGAATTACTTGAGCATTAGGGATTTTAGGAAATTCTGAAGTTGTCGAAATAAGTGTGTATTCGGTTCAATTCCCGTAAATTTACAGCTATCGTAACTCGGAGAAAAACTGCCTCCCGCTCAAAAGTTAACGTGCACAGTGTACGATTTATCGGTCACCCATCCCCGGTATTAATCGCGGTCAATACTGCTTAATCGGGAGATCCCCTAAAGCCGCGCACCAACCCCGCGCGTCCTTTGACCGTCGGTGTCATTAATCCCACTATTTCCTCTAGTCATCACAACCACGGAAAGATATTACACGCGAATGACTCAGGCACTATGATAAACAGCTTTATTTGTTATATCAGAGAAAGATACATAAAACAATTTATTAAGGGCCACCGCAGCGGGTATAAAATCATGTGTACATTTGACAATTTTTTTCGTATGAAAAAGTGATTTATTTATAAAACTAATTACACATCTATTTGGTATAAATGTCAAGCTAATAAACGATATTTTTTTTGTTTTTTTTTTTATACAAAATAGCCGACTACTGCTATTTGCTTCCGAAATCATTTTTTTTTCTTAGACGCTCCGCGGCGTGACATTTGGCATCCACAATTTTTTACCTAGTACAAAAAAAAAAAAATTCTCGTTACTCTACATCAGAATATCTAGAGAAGAACGTGCGGAATTTGAAAAATATTGTTTTATGCGATTATCGTAGGCACTTGAACTTAAAAGGTGAATTTCCAGTGAAACATTTCGTATAAAACTGCTCATAAAATGGAAAGTTTTGAATTAATCAGCAATTCCGTACGTACTTCTCTGCGAAATGCAATTAGAAACATAATTTTTAAATTCAAAGTCAATCGCGAGAAAATTGTCGAAGTTATTTATCACGCGTCGCGCCCGGGTATTTTATGGCCGTGGCAGATGTAGGCTTACGTTACACGCTCAAAGTCGGTGAATAAAAAAATGTTCTCGCTACAAATCAAATAGTGACCTATTTTTATGATGGATAAAGCATCGTTTAAGCAAAATAAAAACATCGATTTTTTTAAAATTCTACCGTCGCCATACCCCTTAAGCGGACGTGAACGAACGCACGTAGGTAATACCTGACGTCGACAACTGTGATGTAACGTATGGCTGGCGTTCAAATCGATAAGAGCGACCGCTAGGTAGCTAATACAGTGGATCAAAAAAGTATTCATACACCTTGTTTCTTTGCGATAACTTTATAGACATAAGCGATACGCAAAGAAAGCCAATTTTATTTAATAGTACATCAGGTATAGAGATAAACTGCAAATGGAGAATTTTTTCCCAGGAATAGTAGAAGAATTATGCAAAAAAAAAACGAAAACTTTCGGGCCAAAAAAGTATTCGTACACTTACGATTGAGCTGCTAAACCTCGATATTCACTCACGGACGGTCTGACCTCTGCGTACAATGTAAACAAGTCTTCGTTTACACAATGGTTTTGACCTATTCCGTGCGGTAGTAGATCTTCAAGCTCCGAACAGACACGATGGCAAAGAAAAGCGAAATATCAATATCCATGCGAGATAGAGTGATTTTTCTTCGGAAACGCGGTGAAAGTTATTGAAAAATTAGTAAACAACTAAATCTAAGTTTCGCAACAGTGCAATATATAATAAAAAAATACGAAAGAACAAACAGCACAGAAAATAAGCCACGAACCGGTCGACCGAGAATACTAACGGTACGAGAGCGTCGGAGTATCGTTACAGAGGCTACAAAAAAACTGTTCACAAGTGCTCGCAGTTTAGCGAATGATGTCGCGTCAACATCGGGGAAGAGCGTGTGTCCCCGGACCATTCAAAACGTTTTGCTTTCTGCCCAAATATACGGCGGAACTGCCCGCAAAAAACCATTAATTAATAATATAAATCGAGAAAAACGTTTAGGTTTCGCAAAAACCTACGTAAAAAAATCTATAGAATTTCGGAAACGCGTCGTATTTTCGGATGAATCGAAGTTTAACATCTTCGGGTCCGATGGAAAATAACTCGTCTGGCGGAAACCAAATACCGAGCTCCGGCAGAAAAATTTAATACCGACTGTAAATCACGGCGGAGGAAGCGTCATGGTTTGGGGCTGTATGGGATATTATGGCGTTGGTAATCTGGCTATTATAGATGGTACAACGAATGCCCAGAAGTATATCGACGTGTTGCGCAGCAATTTGAAAGCGAGTATAGATAAAATGGGCCTGGATGGAAATTTCTACTTCCAACGAGATAACGACCCGAAACATACCGCCATGAAAACGTGGGAATGGTTACTCTATAATGTCCGCAAACAATTGATTACACCACCACAATCTCCGGACATCAATCTTATTGAAAATTTATGGCACTTGGTGGATGTAGAAAATAGAAAAAAAATATAACAAACAAATCCGATCTCCAAAGAGTGTTTTTACAAGAATGGACGAAAGTAGCAAAAGAAATAACGCAAAAGCTAGTAGAATCCATGCGTAAGAGACTCGAGGCGATAATTGAAGCAAAAGGGATGCACACCAAATATTAGTTATAATTAACGGCTATGATGATGTAGGTTTTCACTACAATCGTAAGTGTATGAATATTTTTTTTGCTCGAAAATTTTCGTTTTTTTTTGGCATACTTCTTCTATTATTCCTGGGAAAAAAATCTCCATTTGCAGTTTATCTCTGCACCTGATGTACTATTAAATAAAATTGTCTTTCTTTGCGTATCGTTTATGTCTATAAAGTTATCGCAAAAAAACAAGGTGTATGAATACTTTTTTGACCCACTGTAAGTCTCTACAATAATCCGTGAAACATTTTTTCATTCTATCTCGACACAAAACCATCTTTTATTTACTATTTAAATTAACGTCATTCTCCCGATTTTTCGACAAATGGCATCATCAAGTTCGTTCATGACAGAAATAATTTTTTCTTGATTTTTTTTCTTCTTTTTTTTCAATGTCGTAAAACAAGAAATAGAGAGAGAGAGAGAGAGAGACCAACTGATAGGACGATTTATATTTCTATTTGGAGACGACAAGAGAGATGTGAGACAGAAGGCTAGGAATTTCAAGTGGTCTTTCGAGCGAGATAAGCGCATATATACGTAAACCGGTTTTTGCTCAGGTCTGGCCTGCTCTCTCGGATCTCGCCCTCTGTCTGTTTGCCCGTGTATCGAGAGGGTACGAGAGAAAAAAAAAGAGTAAGGATAGAATAGAAGAAAAAAAAATTCGATCGACCGTGACAGGATTCGAACCTGCAATCTTCGGATCCGAAGTCCGACGCCTTATCCGTTAGGCCACACGGCCTCGCTTGGGGGTAGTTACCCCAAACGCGCAGTGTCCCAGCGAAACGAGCAACCCTCGCTATATAATTCGACCTCATTCGTTCTAGTATGACTATTTAATCGTCGTGCATGAAGGAAAAAACGTTTTCTTTTGTTAAATCACATTTCGGTACTGAAAAAAAATTAATTTCAATTAAATAAAATTTGTCAAATTGTCAATTCTAAATTTAAAATTGTTTTTTTTTGCTTCCAAGTATTTTTTTCATCTCGGTGCAATTTTAATTACGACGGTAGATTATTCGATTGACAAAATGAACAAATTCATTTCACATTTTTGTTTATTTTTTTTATTACAAATATCGTTAATACAATAATATGTTATTGTCGAGCTATGTCAAGCGAATAGCTTGAATGGCTTTTTCCTCAACGCACCTTAAACATCAAACTTTCCAATTTTTTGTTTCCTCGTAGAGATACATTAGTTTTCGGGAACAATATATATATTAGGGCGATTTTTTTTTTCGACTATTTTTTTTTCAGTCCCCACTCGCAATTTTGTTGAATATGTCGAAAAAGAAATTCCCTCAAAGTTTCAGCCCTTAATATTAATTCTAAGTACTTTCCCAAAGCGTGAGAAGATTTCCATCTAAAATACACGTAAATCGAATTTTTTTTTTTTTTTTTTTCAAATTTCTCTAACTCAGCCGCATTTTATGCTATCATATTGTTCTTGGTTTCGATTTACTCAGAATAAAACAATCTAAAAAGGTGTCTTTTGCGGTGAAAGTGTAAATTGCACTGGTGAGTTGGTACGGGTCACTGAAGTTCATTTTTACCCAAAATTCTCGTTTTTTCGCTGTTATCTCCGAAACAATTAACTTTACGAAAAAAATTCAAATGAAAAATTTGCTGGAAATTTAATTTCCTACAATAAAGGTTCTACCGACCCGATTGCTTAGATTAATATTTCTTGAGATCTTGAACTTTCACTTATGAGTAGTATAAAATTTATAAAATATGAAATATTAAATAATAAAAAAAATAAAAAATAAAAAAAGTTCAATATCTCAAGAAATATTAATCTAAGCAATTGGGTCGATAAGACCTTTTTTATAGGAAATTAAATTTCCAACAAATTTTTCGTTCACATTTTTTTCGTAAAGTTGATTGTTTCGGAGTTAACAGCAAAAAAGCGAGAATTTTGGGTAAAAATCAACTTCAGTGACCCGTACGAACTCACCAGTACAATTTACACTTTCGCCGCAAAAGGCACTTTTTTAGATTGTTTTATTCTGAGTAAATCGAAACCAAGAACAATATTATAGCATAAAATGCGGCTGAGTTATAGAAATTTGAAAAATAATAAAAAATTCGATTTACGTGTATTTTAGATGGAAAATCTTCTCACGCTTTGGGAAAGTACTTAGAATTAATATTAAGGGCTGTAACTTTCAGGGAATTTCTTTTCCAACATATCCAACAAAATTTCGGGTGGGGACTGAAAAAAAAAAAATTGTCGAAAAAAAAAATTGTCGAAAAAAAAAGTTGACGAAAAAAAAAATCGCCCTAATATATATATATATTTTTTTTCGAAAATTCCTTACGACACCTTAAAATGTCCGAATTCGTTAAAGAAATTTTTTCTTTTTTTATGTCTGGACGTATTGGTGAATGTATGTATATGGTTAACCAAATAAGTCAAATAATGGATATATCTCATAGCATCAAAAACTTAACGAAAAATATTTCTGATCGCTCTAACTTTCGTAAATTTTTTTGCGATATCTAGCAAACATTTTTTTTTTTTAATAAATAGAAAACTAATAAAGTACGGTTTGGGTTGAATTTGGCTAAAATCGAACGAACCGATGTTATGCATTTTTTAATTTTCCGAAATACAACTGTAATCGCTCTAACTTTCGGTGATTTCGGAATAATCGGTTAATGTTCGTTTTATATCGAAGCACCTTAAGGGATATGGCCACGGTAGCGAGTATAAAATCATGCGCACCTTTAACAATTTTTTTGGACATGAAAAAGTGATTTATTTATAAAACTAATTACACATCTATTTAGTATAAATATCAAGCTAATGAAAAAAAAAATTTTTTTCTTTTTTTGTTACACAAAATGGTCGACTACTGCTATTTGCTTTTGGTATCTTTTTCCTTTTTAAGGCGCTCCACGGCGTGACATTTGGCATCCACAATTTCTGACCTAGAACGAAAAAAAAAATTTTCCTTAATCTACATCAGAATACCTAGGGAAGTGAGTAAGGATTTTGAGAAATATTGGTTTACTCGAATATGGCAGGCATTTGAACTTAAAAGCTAGTAGTTACAGTGACAAATTTCGTATGAAACTGCTCGTAAAATGGAACATTTTTAATTAATCAGAAATTCCGTACGTACCTCTCTGCGAGATGCAATTAGAAACATAATGTTTTTAAATTGAAGTCAATCGAATAAAAATTGTCGAAGTTATTCATCACGCGACGCGCTCGGCTCCTTTAAGGTAGTAGTCTGGTAACTTAAGCCGGTTTTCATGTCTTTTTTGGAGGGGGTTTTTTTGTAGGAAAATAAAAATGAATCGTTTTGGATATTTAGGATGTTTTTATTTACATATTAAAGATACCAAAAAAAATTTGTTTAAAAAAATTTAGTAGTTTATTATTATTATTATTATTGATCGAAGTTGGCACTTCGAAAAAAAGCGCGTGGGTGGCCCCGGTTATTTTGGCTCTTGATGTTATCTGAAATCAAAAATTCTTGATAATTCTTAATCTATAGACATGTAAAAAAAAAACTTTTTTTTCCAAAGTCCGCCATTTTGTTATTTATCCATGAAATTTAACTTCAGTAGTTCCGACCAGAATGACATGTCTATAGATTAAGAATTATCAAGAATTTTTTATTTCAGATAACATCAAGAGCCAAAATCACCGGGGCCACCCACGCGCTTTTTTTTTTGAGGTGCCAACTTCGATCAATAATAATAAACTATTAAATTTTTTGAAAATTTTTTTTTTGTATCTTCAATATGTAAATAAAAACATCCTAAATATCCAAAACGATTCATATTTATTTTCCTACAAAAAAAACGCCCTCCAAAAAAGACATGGAAATCGGCTTAAGTTACCACTACCTTAAGCAAAAAAAAACATTGATTTTGTTAAAATTCTACCGTCGTCATACCCCTTAATTATCGACGAAATATCCTCTCGATTATCGTTTTCCAATCGACGAGGCACCGGTCGTTTCCGGTACACAGCATATTTTCGGTAGAGTTCTACCCTTGTCACATCGATTAGCCCTCATATACGCGATATCCTCGGGTTCTAGATATCCTCGAGTTAACAGTAAAACAATGGGCTCGCAATCGCGAACGTTGATGCAATAGCCATCGAGTCCCGTTGTCGTTACGCACCGTGGTGCTCGAATGACTTCTGCAAAGGAAGGAAAAAAAAAAAAAAACAAACGAACGTAAAGACCGACCAGAGTATACTTGGAGAAAAAAAAATCGTTAAAGTAAAATAGATATCGTCGATGAGCGTTACTCACGTCCGGTGTTCAGGCCGATAATGGCGACGATGAAAACGACGATGGAGAAGCTTCGACGTCTCATGCTTCCTCGGCATTGACTCGAAGATGAATATTGTAATAAGCCAGCGAGATCTCCTTATTTATACACGTGATTGCCATTCGATCTACGACGACTGGTCAAGAAAGAGCAAACAAATCTTTCTCGCCTCTTCGACGTCACATTTGCCCATTATCATTTTTTTTCTGTGTGTGTTATATACGTGAGTCTTCTTCGCACGAGGTATTTTTCTTTCCTGAATCCGTGTTGCTCCGAAGCCAGCTCGATTTCGATTGCTTCGCTCTCGCCTCGTTATGAAATTTTCATGACTTATTATTTTTTTTACCGTGAACTTTGATCTTTTAAACTCATAAGACGGGACCCGCAAAGGGGATAGTGAGAATTGACGTCCGAACAAGCAGCGAGAGAAATTACGCGCGTACTTGAACTTGGATGGCATCTGTTGCAACATTTCGGGCGACCTATACGGAATTATTTAAGTTGCCTCGAAGGTCTCTCGTAGTATTGCAGTGACAATACGCTGGCTGGTGAGAAAAAAAAATGGGAATAACCCTACCGATGATGACGATTATTGAAAAACGATGTGGAAAAGTAACTTTCATATTCAAACATTCAATTTACGCAAATGTTTAAATATGCAAAGTGGTTTTTAGGATTCCGTGACGAAAAATAGAACCCTCGTGACGAGACTCGATTGTTTGTCCGTTCGTTTGTCCGTCTGTAGTTCCGTCAGAGGCCTCTAACGCCTGAACGGTTTGACCTATCAAATTGAAATTTGCCACGCAGCTGGAGTAAGATATTCTGACAATTGAGATCAAGGCATTTAAAAAAAAAAAACAAATATTTTTCCTCAGAATTTACATAGGTCACTGAATACGGGACATCGAAATAGTTCGAATTGTGTGTCACATCGAAAAGTCTAAAAGTAATCCTAATGTAGGAAGGCGTGTCGAAAGTATAAGAGACAAACTATAGCGGTGTCGAAATTGTCACTGGTTCGTCGTAGACCGGTTTTTATTTCCTCACTTCGTCTTCCAATTACCGCTCTTTAGATTATTCCTGTCCTTTTTTTTCTCATTCCCTTCGTGGACATTGAAGATGGATAAAACACCAAAATAACGACGAAGAGAAAAGTACAGCATCTTTTCCCAATTGGTCACGTAGTCCCAATCTTTATCCCCTTCCCCCTCCTCCCATTCTTTTTTCTCTGTCTTTTTCTCTCTTTCTAGACGTATCTTTCACAATCCCTAACAATTTTTACACACGATCCTGCGGGCATCAATTTTCATGGTCATCGATGACCTATCCCACGCCACTCGTTGACGTTCCTCCCACGAATTATCTCCAACCAAGTACGAGACGTTGCATTTCCGTATGGTTACCGCGGGTGTACTTTTTTTTTTCTTCCTTTTTATTCTCCTCTTTGCCGGGTAATTCATGTGTTCGAGACTGGCAGAAAACCGGCAAGATTTTATCCGGAGAAAATTGACAGTTCCACGTAGGTAATTTCTTTCAATACTGGTTTGATTTTTTTTCTCTTTTTGACCGTCCATTTTTTTATTCACTCTCGTCCTCCGACGCTGGGCTGGGCGTGAGTTCGAATGAACAATCATACGAAATTAGCATATGAATAAAATAATTATGAAGCGATGATTCCTTTGAAATAATTAATTATTCTTTTATAAAGGATATTAAATTTTCAAAAAAATAATTTTGCTAACGTTGCGAAGCCATAAAATAAACGGTTTAGCATCGGGGGAAGGCCAGAATCGTTGCGAATTATGTTTTATTTTACAACTCAACGGCCTTGGCAAAAAAAACTATATAACAGTTAGCTCAATGTTGTAAAAAACGTTTTTTTACAATCGGGCCACTCGTTCGAGTATTGTAGCTATCTTAAGGGGGGAAATAGGGTTAGGACAGCGTTTTCTCACCGATTTTCATGAATTTTTTTATAGTATAAAAAATGAATATAATTTATTGAAACTTTGAGAATATTTTATACATATATTTAAGTATATACTATAAAATTTTTGAAGAATTTCCTTGAAAAACACCGACGATATTAGCGACCCCATATTGCAGGTCACAATCAGACTCAGCATTTTCCGTACATTCTGGAAGCCGCAATTTTCATCTGAAATCCAACGAGGTTGGAATTTACTTTTATTATATATCTCTCTTCTATATGAACCTAAATGCTACAAAAAAAAATAGAAAATTGAATATTTTACAGGGGTCAAAACAAAAAAGTATGATTTTTTGCCATTTTTTACAACTTTATTTGGAAAAAAAAATTATTTTAAATAATGATAATATTCCGATTTTAGGTTCATATAGAGCGCAATACTATGAAGAAAGTAACTGCCAATTTTCAAAACGATTGGCTGAAAACTTTTCAAACTAGCGTGTACGCAAGTTAAAAAAAAGTCGTTTTCAGAAAAACGCTCTTGAAATAATAGCAAAATGCTGAGTCTGATTGTGACCTGCAATATGGGGTCGCTAATATCGTCCGTGTTTTTGAAGGAAATTCTTCAAACATTTTATAGTATATACTTAAATATATGTATAAAATATTCTCGAAGTTTCAATAAATTATATTCATTTTTTATACTATAAAAAAATTCATGAAAATCATTGAGAAATCGCTGTCCTAACCCTATTCCCCCCCTCAATGACTTATAACAATAGAACGAGTCGAAATTTTCATTTAAAATTTTGGGAACATATTTTTCAATAGTTTTACTAACAATTTATGAAATTAAAAAAAAATCGATTTTTTGAACCGTCTAACCCTATTTCCTCCTTTAAAGTCGCCGGAGCGAGCAAGAATCACTTTGCGTTACCGTAATATACGATTTTCATGTTATGAATTACGGTCGAGGAAAAAAAACTCGATGACTGGACGTTCATCACCGGATGGAATAAATGTCGATCGTTTTCACGGGGGAGAACAAGCGAGAGAGAGAGAGAGTGACATAACTGTTGAACCTCAAATGAATTTTTCACGTATATATCCATATATATATAGTTAATTTTACCTTTCTTCAAACGTGTTAGTGTCGTCTCGACTGCGAGGAATCCATCGAAACCGATACTCATCGTCTTTCCGTTTATACGTGACTGGAGAACCGCTCTGGAGACTCGTTTGTCGACGCACAACAGTTTGCTTCGACCACTTCACGAAAGAAGTTTGTTCTCTTCCGAAGTGCAGTTGAGAGAAGGATGAGAGAAAGAGAGAGAGAGAGAACTGAGAAACGCTACGAGAGTAATACTTGACTTCATTGAATTTCAATCAGCAATTATATATCGGAGAGCACATCGTCTTTTACGATCTTGTTCTTTCTCTCTTTCTCTCTCTCTCTCTCTCTTTCGCAGATCGTTTCCACGTATTTATCTGTACTTCTTTGCAATTATCCCGCAACTATCCCCTCGTCGATAATTCGTTAAGCAATGAAATTTGATTTAGAAAAACAAAAAAAACGAAAATAAAAGGTAAACAAGCATCCGCTCGTAGTTTCGCGTATTTCAGGTGTTAGCCTCGATTTTTTAGTCGGTTTATTACACCTAGATTATTTTGTGAAAAAAAAAAAAAAAAATGTAAGTAGTCGTTGAAAACGCGATGATAACGATTACTCGTTTCGACGTAATGTCGAATAATAAATATATCGAAAATTATACCGAAAGCAAATGAAATTGATGTTGATAATGAAAATTGAATGAATGATACTTGATGTAGCTCACCGGGGCAATGAATAGTTGTCGAAAATCACGAAATTTCAGAAATATCTTTTTACCGTATATCTTTATGGAAGAAATTGGCTTCGTCCATAGAGAAAGATTACGAGACAATATGGAAGTTTCAATTTGCACCATTTTCTTTGTCTTCTTTAACTCGACGGCGCGACGGTTTCCTTGATTTTCAATGGAATTTTTCGAAAAATTGAATATACTGCTTGGACCTCCTTTACTTATTTCAAAAGAGTCTCGGTCAGTTAACGTTTATTTTGTTAGTATTTTTTTTTTTTTTTATTCTGCAGGTGATGTTAGCACGTCCAACAGAATGAAGGAGGCATCATGATCAGACACGAGAATTTACCTTTTGGCATTCGCCAAAGAATCCCAATGGTTAGCAACGTTCTATTGTCCCTGCTGATGCAATTAGCATGCTCCACAGCGCATTCTCTGCTCTCTTCTCTCTCTCTCACTCTCTCTCTCTCCTTCTCTGTTTCTCTCTCAGTACGAGTCGAATACGTGTCGACGACTGGACGAGGGTGAATGCATTAAAATACACACATTCGCGCACACATACACAACGAGCCTGTACATAGTTCCAGGAGGAGAACTAATGTAAGTCTCTGTGCTGCGTGGGAGTGTTGCTGGAACCCTAACGTTCGTTCTCTCTCATTCATTTCATGGCGGAACCTTTACATTGCAAACGTGCTTGGCTCACTCGAGTCAGATACTCTCGCTTGTAACACGTCGACCTCTTGAAAATTAATTAATTTTACGAGAGAGGATCGAGACTGTCGACGAATGCCTGCGATATCTTTAAAATCTTTTTTTATTTTCACGTTTAAAAAAAAAAAAGAAAAATCGCAACGGAGCCCAGAGGAGAAGAACGAAGCGTCATTTTCCGCTAGCGTACCTCGGATAAGCCTTCGTATCGCCTTTAGTTGGTTTTTATAATCCGATTGGTGTACGAGCGGGGACCCAAAAAAAACGGGAATTTCGTCATAATTTCTTTATTTTTTAATATTTTTACATCAAATTTTGATCACCTTCAAAGTATTCTCCTTTGACCACAACGCACCTCTGCAAACGATCCTTCCAATGTTCAAAACATTTTTTAAATTCACTCATCGGGATGTTCTTCAGGCCTTCCAGCGATTTTTGTTTCACCTCCTTCACAGTGGCAAAACGCTTGATTGCTGCTTTGTTTCGGGGTCGTATCCGTAGCACCACGATTCATCACCAGTAATTACCTTGGAAAAAAGTTCAGGGTCGTCTTCAAGCTGATTTTGAAGTTCAAAACATGCCTGAAGTCGACGCTCCCTTTTCTCGTCCGTGAGAAGGCGAGGGACAAATTTGGCTGCAACTCTGCTCATGTGCAAATCTTTGGATAAAATTCTCTGAACTGAACTCCATGATATCCCAGACATCTCACAGAGTTGATCAATGGTTCGGCGACGGTCTTCACGAATGAGAGCATTGATTTTGTCGACGTTTTCGTCACTTCTTGACGTTGAGGGGCGTCCTGAACGGGGTTGGTCTTCAATTGACATTTCTCCATTTTTAAAACGTGAAAACCACTCGTAGAATCTGGTTTTACTTGGGGCAGCATCTCCATAAGCAGTCTTAAGCATTACGGTAGGATCCGCGGCCAATTTCCCCAACATGGAAAAAAAATTCACAACCGCGCGTTGCTCTCGACAAACGGCCATCACGTTTTTGCCGAAATGGAAAAAGTTGTTTCGCTACAAAAATTCCCACGGGCGAACCGATGCACTCACGGCGACGGAACTTCGCACACTAACTCAGGAGACGTGTCCCCAACGGACACCTGGTCGAGCAATGGGTTCCCCATTCTTCCTCCCCGCCGCAGCGCAATTCCCGTTTTTTTTTTGGGTCCCCCCTCGTATGACAGTCAGCCGGATAGAGAGAAGAAAATGATCGAAAATCAACAACATCCCTCGTTCGGATCGTTCTCAATTGCAGGAAAGAAAAATTCACAATCATCGCATCTGTTCCAAACAAATTTTCATTATTAACAATTGTAGCTATTGCTTATGGTACAATTTGATCAAATTAATAATTTTGCGTTGACATAGAGGAAGCGTTGGTTTCGTGAAAAGAAAAAAATCGAGTTTTCACACAGCTTTTTACTGTGAGCAAGCCAAAATAAATGAGTAGGAAACGATGTGTGAGGTTCAATTTGCAACGTTCTTTAATAAATAAAACAGGGCTACATAAACTGGGTTTATTTTTCACAATAAATTACCGACGAATATACTCTCAGAGATGATTATAGGGTTATTTTCTGTTCTTTCTATTTTTGTCACTTTTTACAATAATCGAAAATAACAGTGTGATCTTTGGTTCGTTTTTTTTTCCATTCCGGATCATCTTTCGTATGTTCAAAAGTATCGATAGAGGTTTTAATAATCCGACGGGAATATATATGAAATGCCAACCGGTCAGAAAGATAGAGAGAGAGAGAGAGAAAAGGAAAATCAACCGCACATCTCATTCGGACATTCTTGATTATACGAATATATATTTATCATTGAATCTGTTCCACAAAGCTTTGAAAGTATAAGCGGCTTTGCCAGAGCCTCGAATACATCACAAGCAACGAAAAAAAAAAAAAAAAAAAAAAAAAAAAACGATGATCCTCATCGTTTTTTTTCGTGGCTCTCGAGATTGCCTCGTTTCCTCTTATTCCGTTCAGTTTCTTGGCCTTTCTCATCGTAAGGATTTTTCTGTTTTTTTTTCTTTTTTTTTTTGTTAGTCCGGACAACCGTAGAACTCCACCTTTTAAGAGTCTCGGCACGATAATTATAACGAGGAAGAAAGATCTCAGGAGAATCTACCAACTGCCTCCCTTTCTCCCATAGACAGACAATCTACATCTATATATATCTATGTCGACTTTGCTCCAGAAAATAAAAAAGGCGTAATCCGTATGATTTCCCGTGTTGAATCGAGCGAGTTTCGCCCATTTGTTTCCTTAGAATCGATAAATATCTATGTATACAGTAATAGACTCGGAACACTATATGGTGGTGGAATGGAAAAGAAAAGAACAAAACGAGAGATCCTCTCGGGACAATGGCCGCTTTCACCGCGGCTAATCGGAACGGACTATCGCATTCCGAGATCCACGACGAGAGGACGATGAAAAGAGAGCTGCAACAGCATCTCTGTGTCTCTCTCGTTGTTTGTTGTTTCATAGATCGTGCCCAGACTGCACCCGGGAACGATCGATTTTCTACCAAAGTGTCATAACAAATATCATAATGGCTGGGTACTACGAGAATCGTGGAAATTATTCCCTTGAAATTTAATCGACAAAAATTGTATTTCTTTTTATCTAGAAGGGTTTTATAATAATTCTTCAAGGTAGTAGTCTGGTAACTTAAGCCGATTTTCATGTGTTTTTTGGAGGGCGTTTTTTTGTAGGAAAATAAAAATGAATCGTTTTGGATATTTAGGATGTTTTTATTTACATATTAAAGATTCAAAAAAAAAATTTTTTGAAAAAATTTAATAGTTTATTACAATTATTATTATTATTATTGATCGAAGTTGGCAGCCCGGGTCCTAACTTTTTTTCTACCGAACCTATTGCTTTCAAATTTTAACAGGCTTCTCTAGACACTTATAGTTCTCGTCGGAACTACCGAGAAATTTTTTTCACCCCTAACTTTTTATTTTACAACCCCTTTGCTAAAATAAAAGGACTTTAGCAAAGAAGGGGTTGTAAAATAAAAAGTTAGGGGTGAAAAAATTTCTCGGTAGTTTCGACGAGAACTATAAGTGTGTAGAGTAGCCTGTTAAAATTTGAAAGCAATCGGTTCGGTAGAAAAAAAGTTAGGACCCGGGCTGCCAACTTGAAGGTGCCAACTTCGATCAATAATAATAATAATAATAAACTATAAAATTTTTTCAAACAAATTTTTTTTTGTATCTTTAATATGTAAATAAAAACATCCTAAATATCCAAAACGATTCATTTTTATTTTCCTACAAAAAAACGCCCTCCAAAAAAAGACATGAAAATCGGCTTAAGTTACCAGACTACTGCCTTTAAAAAACTCTCTGTATTCGAGAGAAATTGCGCATATCATTTGGCGATGAACTCAAAAAGAAAAAACATAAAAACAACAAATATTTCACGAAGTAAATGCAAGAATGAGGAAAAAATATATACAAATGGATATCTGTAAAATAATAAATATCAATCGCAAACGTTTCACTAACGATAAATCTTAAGGCCGTAGTCTGGTCTAGAGCGAGATTTTTGACGTCATTTCTAATGTGCAATAACGTTTAAACCGTTGAAGTTGTCTTGATGAAAATTTACACGTGCATTTATTGATCCTTAGAGAATACTTGTACATTAAGAAAAAAAATTATTTTAAATATTTTCATGTAGTTTTTTGCCTTGTTGCAACATGGTGCGCCGAAATCGGCGCCCACTCTGGACGATGTTGTATGCATCTGAAAAAAAAAATATATATATATTCTCAATCCGTATGAGTATTCTGAGCACTGGTAGCAGAATTGGTACTTAAAAAAAAATTTTATTGAGTCGAACAATAATTTTGCCGACATTTTATAACTCGTCGAATACCCGAAAATGTATGAAATATCATTAACGAAAGTTCAACAGGCCGCCATTTTGTCAAAAAATTTTTTTAAGTACCAATCCTGCTACCAGTACTCAGAATACTCGTACAGATTGAGAATATATATATATATATTTTTTTTTTTCAGATGCATACAACATCGCCCAGAGTGGGCGCCGATTTCGGCGCACCATGTTGCAACATGGCAAAAAACTACATGAAAATATTTAAAATAATTTTTTTTTTTTAATGAACAAGTATTCTCTAAGGATCAATAAATGCACGTGTAAATTTTCATCAAGACAACTTCAACGGTTTAAACGTTATTGCACATTAGAAATGACGTCAAAAATCTCGCTCTAGACCAGACTACGGCCTTAACGTCTCAAGACACGCTCCTGGATGTCATGTTCTAAGAAATAATACTTTACTTTTTGTTTCACCCGTATATTTCAGTTTCTCAGGCTGAAATCAACAAAACAATCGCAGAGATAAATTCCGTTGTTTTTTTAATTTCGAACACTTTTTTCGTTATTTTTGTTCTCGTTCTCGGACGAGAAAGTCTCGAAGAAGAGTCTGATCTATGTCGGCCGGTACGCGAAAAAAACACGATTCGTTATTTATTCTAGAAATTCTCCACGCTTCTCCAAGTATATCTACACAAACCGATCGAATCGTTAATTATCGAACCGCTGCACATTACCGTGACGCTCTCTGCTCCCTTCGAACCGTAAAATAGAGTTCATCTTCTTCTTCTTCCGTGTCGTCCTCTCGCGATCCGTGAGATCATTTTGTCACTGATTTTTTTTTTTTCTATCGAATTTCACAAAATTTTACCAATATCTTTTCGCTGTGCATCATTATTGGAAAAACAAAAGCACGAATAAACTATCTCGATCAACGACTTTTGCGTACAATCCAAAAGTGTCGATACGGCATTGTTCGACATTTTTCATGGATTTTATTGTCGTTTTTGAGTGAATTTATCGTAAGCAATAACGCGAAACGGTATTTAAACGATCATTTTTTTTTTTCTTGTCACGCCCTATTCGATTATACGAAAAAAACGAATTCACGTTAATTCTTTGCCGAAATGTGTTACATTTTGAAGAATATAGTTTTTATTAACGGAATATTTTTATCGAACGGATATTATCCTTTTGATAGTCAACTGAATTCGTTAGGCTTGAGGCAATACAATAGTTACGATTGGACAGCACAGTATGGGAGGTTTCGGTATTCGAGGGTAATTTCGAAATCCGTCTGTTGCCACTGACTCATCTTCCGGGCACTTGCTACCAATCAAATAGAATCGATCGGCTCCCGATTTAGTTTTGCATGGTACTTCTGTAACGAGTAAATAAATAAATAAATGAATAACCGACAGCAGTGGACACGTGGTCGGTGCGCGGCTTGCAAACCAGTGATCGCTTAGCCGTGCACTGGTTTACACGCCGACAAACGAGCGGGAGGCAGTTTTTCGGACTTTCCGATGGTAACACGACTAAAACTCAGTAGAAAAACTCAGTTTTCGGCAGTTTTCCTCGGTCCATGGCAAATGCGATAGAGTTTAGCTAAGACGTCTGCGGACGCAATGAAAGTTAGATTAGCTTAGTGCCAAGTGCGGTTAGGAAAATGGAAAAGAATGGAATTGGAAAGGGTTGTACGTAAAAACCGAACAAGGGTTTACGTTGGAACAAAAATAATATAAGGAATAAATAAATAAATAAATAAATAAATAGATAAATTATAACGGATATAAAATAATAGTGCCACCAATGATAGTACCACCAACTATCAAAACGACGAACAACAATGCAACGCGAACCATGATACTCGCTCGGAAATGTTACAAAACTCAGTACTCGACCAAACTCCACCACAATTTTATACCCGAATTCTGGTCCCTCTCTATCGAAAATTTTTTTTTCAAATATAAAATTCATTGTGTATAATACAATATATATGTACGTCATTGTAAATCATCCATCGACAATACTATATCCATTTCCTCACAAGCGCGACGGTCGAGGACCACTTGTTGGATAAATTTTCCAAAAATTTACCTAGCGAAATTTCGAAAAACAATTTTACGACCGCTGACTCACAGCGTATAATAAATTGTAAAAAAATATATTAATGTCTGACAGCAGTGAACGCGCGGTCGGTGCGCGACTTCGGCGATCTCTCATGTTTAAGAGAGGTGGGCCCAACGAATAATCGATCCATCAGACAAGTTCGTTCCGCTCAGAGTTGAGAATTTTCAAACGGGTGTTTAATGAAATTTAAAAAATCCATATCCTCGAAATCCCGTCGTAAGCACTGTTTTCATTACGATCTTTCAAGATAGAATGAGTTGGAGTTGGGAGAAAAATTCGAAACGTCAAAAAAACAATTATGTTAATTAAACGATCGAACATAAGTGATATCTTCGGCATCTTAAAAATGCTGCAAAAAGAATTTTTTAAACTCTAGTATGTTACAGACCATTTGTCTTCCGACACAGATACACGGTTACGGGATTTCACGATTGTGCGAAGAAACAGACCAAGGTCATTTTTAAGCACGTCGTATAGTCATTTATGTGTTTGCGAAAACGCATGAAATTGCACGTATAAGTTCGAGGCGAGCATTGTCGATTTATCTAATCTTTGGAAAGGAAAAATAAAAAGTGTAAAATTAAATTAAAATTTTATATTTCATTTTATATTTGTTGTGCGACACACGCGTCTTCGGGATTTTACGATTTTACGATTTTGCGAGAAAAAGTACATATCGTACGTGGCAAGCAATGCGGCTCGTACGACGTACCACGTACGTACCTGCTGGCGTGTCTCGATTGGAGCATCGATATTCAACAGTATCGGATACCCAATAGAACCGAGACATGGTCATCACTTCCCCACTCCCGCGTTAATTTGTTTAACCGATTCCCCTTTCGCCAGCACGGTACTTCCTGATTATTTCGTATAGAAACTGACGGAAATTCCTCGAAGTCAGACGGTTCGTTCCAGATATTTGAGTGTATCCACGGAATCTTCATATTTCTTCAAACACTTCGAATTTTGAGGTGAGTGTCGGTTTCTTTACTATTTCACCGTTTTTCGATCATTTTAAATGACGATAATTGATTTCTGCATGTAAATTATTTTGTTAAGCCATGAGTTTCTCGAGAATGGCGATCAATTTATATTCACCAGATCCACTTTTTATTCGCAATTTTTCTTCGAAACGCGACCCTTATGAGTTAATTTTCACTATGCAAGAATACGAAAAATTATACCACGATATAACTTGCAAATTGCTTCCTCGAGGTTGCACACAATAACCTTAACTATTTAACATTTAACTGGTGATTTAATCTCGAAATCAGGCTCAAGTGAAATTTCTTCACTTTCAATATAGATCACTTTAGAATGCTGCGATCCACGCTTCTCGTTCTCGTATGCTTCGCCATAGGCTTCGCGGCCTGTGTAAGTATATTCGATAGATATGTCGTAATCTTACGATAACAAAGCTTCAAAAACTTTTGGCAATTAAGAACATGTTTTGATTATAGATGGCAAACTTGGATGTTCGTAAGTAACAAATTGCACATCTTAATATGTGACGCATTGGTTATTGATAGATTTCTATTGAAATATGATAATTTGCAAATTTCTTTATATCACAGCGTGTAAAATGTTTTGGTTATTGACAAACTCGATTAAAGTGTAAAAATTTACAAATTACTTGGGGCTTTGGGATCATTTTTGGTTTCGATTAAAATGTCGCAAATTTAAAAATTGATGAATTTGGCTTTAAATATGATAGTTTACCAATTTATTTTCAGACACCGTGGTAAGCAACAAATTTCATATCGCCATGTGAGATGTTTTGGTCATTGATAAACTGGATTCAAACGTAAAATTTTACGAATTACTTTAGGGGAAGGCCGCTCTCCAGGACAGAGGCGTAAGTTACAAATTTCATATCTCAATATAATGATATTTTTGGACCGTTGTTGAATTCGATTAAAACGTCAAATATTTATGAATTTCTTTCGTGAAAGAATCACATAATGCGAATCACGGTATGTAACAAATCGTATATCTCAGTACGATGATATTTTTGCTCCGTTGTTCAATTTGATTAAGACGTCAAATATTTACGAATTTCTTTGGTTGAAGGTGAACAACAGAAGCAGAAAGGTATGTAACAAATCGCATAGCTCAGTACGATGATATTTTTGGTCCGTTGTTCAATTCGATTAAAACGTCAAATATTTATGAATTTCTTTCGTGAAAGTTTCACAAGGAGCGAAGACAGGTATGTAACAAATCGCATATCTCAATACGATGATATTTTTGGTCCGTTGTTCAATTCGATTAAAACGTCAAATATTTACGAATTTCTTTGGTTAAAGGTAAACAACAAAAGCAGAAAGGTATGTAACAAATCGCATATCTCAGTACGATGATATTTTTGGTCCGTTGTTCACTTCGATTAAAACATCAAATATTTACGAATTTCTTTGGCTGAAGCTAAAGAACACCAGGAAGGTATGTAACAAATCGCATATCTCAGTACGATGATATTCTTGATCCGTTGTTCAATTCGATTAAAACGTCAAATATTTATGAATTTCTTTCGTGAAATTTTCACAAGGAGCGAAGAAAGGTATCTAACAAATCGCATATCTCAGTACGATGATATTTTTGGGCCGTTGTTCAATTCGATTAAAACGTCAAATATTTACGAATTTCTTTGGTTAAAGCTAAAGAACAGTAGGAAGGTATGTAACAAATCGCATATCTCAGTACGATGATATTGGTGATCCGTTGTTCAATTCAATTAAAACGTCAAATATTTACGAATTTCTTTGGTGAAAGCTTACCTAGAAGTGCAGTCAGGTATGTAACAAATTGCATATCTCAGTACAATGATATTTTTGATCCGTTGTTCAATTCCATTAAAACGTCAAATATTTACGAATTTATTTGGTGAAAGGTGCACAAGAACAAGAGACAGGTATGTAACAAATCGCATATCTCAATACGATGATATTTTTGGTCCGTTCTTCAATTCGATTAAAACGTCAAATATTTATGAATTTCTTTGGTTAAAGCTCAAAAAGGTATGTAACAAATCGCATATCTCAGTACGATGATATTTTTGGTCCGTTGTTCAATTCGATTAAAACGTAAAATATTAAAAAATTTCTTTGGTAAAAGCTAGAGTAGGACTGCAGAGAGGTATGTAACAAATCGTATATCTCAGAACGATGATATTTTTGGTCCGTTGTTCAATTTGATTAAAACGTAAAATATTTATGAATTTCTTTGGTGAAAGCTGAAGTAGGACTGAAGAGAGGTATGTAACAAATCGCATATCTCAGTACGATGATATTTTTGGTCCGTTGTTCGATTCGATTAAAACGTCAAATATTTACGAATTTCTTTAGCGAAAGCTGACCTAAAAGTGCAGAAAGGTATGTAACAAATCGCATATCTCAGTAAGATGATATTTTTGGTCGGTTGTTCAATTCGATTAAAACGTCAAATATTTACGAATTTCTTTGGTAAAAGCTCTAGACAATCTGAACGAAGGTATGTAACAAATCGCGTATCTCAGTACGATGATATTTTTGATCCGTTGTTCAATTCGATTAAAACGTCAAATATTTACGAATTTCTTTGATGAAAGTTCTACACAAACTGAAAACACGTATGTAACAAACCGCATATCTCAGTACGATGATATTTTTGGTCCGTTGTTCAATTCGATTAAAACGTCAAATATTCACGAATTTCTTTAGTTAAAGCTCAACAACAAAAGCAAAAAGGTATGTAACAAATCGCATATCTCAGTACGATGATATTTTTGGTCCGTTGTTCAATTCGATTCAAACTCCAAATATTTACGAATTTCTTTAGTGAAACCTTACCTACCAGCGCAGAATGGTATGTAACAAATCGCATATCTCAGTACGATGATATTTTTGGTCGGTTGTTCAATTCGATTAAAACGTCAAATATTTACGAATTTCTTTGGTTAAAGGTCAACGACAAAAGCAAGAAGGTATATAACAAATCGCATATCTCAGTATAATGATATTTTTGGTCCGTTGTTCAATTCGATTAAAACGTCAAATATTTACGAATTTCTTCAGATGAAGTTCAACAACAAAAGGAGGAAGGTATGTAAGAAATCGCATATCTCAATACGAAAATATTTTTGACCCGTTGTTCAATTCGATTAAACTGTAAAATATTAACGAATTTCTTTGGTGAAAGCTTTAGAAAAACTGAGGGAAGGTATGTAACAAATCGCATATCTCAGTACGATGATATTTTTGATCTGTTGTTCAATTCGATTAAAACGTCAAGTATTTACGAATTTCTTTGGTTAAAGCTCAACAAAAAAAGCAGAAAGGTATGTAACAAATGGCATATCTCAGTACAATGATATGGTTGGTCCGTTGTTCAATTCGATTAAAACGTCAAATATTTACGAATTTCTTTGGTGAAAGATCTAGAAGAACCGAGGAAAGGTATGTAACAAATCGCATATCTGAGTACGATAATATTTTTGATCCGTTGTTTAATTCGATTAATACGTCAAATATTTACGAATTTTTTTGGTGAATGCTCTAAAAGAAGTGAAAAGAGGTATGTAACAAATCGCATATCTCAGTACGATGATATTTTTGGTCCGTTGTTCAATTCGATTAAAACGTCAAATATTTACGAATTTCTTTGGTTAAAGCTCAAGAAGAAGTGGAGAAAGTTGAAAGCTGTACTAAAACAGGGGAGAGGTGTGTAACAAATCGCTTATCTCAATACGATGATATTTTTGGTCCGTTGATCAATTCGATTAAAACGTCAAATATTTACGAATTTCTTTAGTGACCGCTGCAAATAAAGCGAGGAAAGGTATGTAACAAATCGCATGTCTCAGTACGATGATATTTTTGGTCCGTTGTTCAATTCGATTAAAATGTCGTGAAATATTTTGGATTTTTTCTGAAAGAACGTCGTTCTCTAAAATCGACGTAACGATTTTAGTTCATCAATACGAGGAACGCGAGTGAACTGTTCATCGGAGATCGAGGGTAAATATAGCTTTTGTCAACCAATTTTAAGTTCGGACGAAATTTTAAATATCCCCATGGGAATAATGTTTATACGGTATATATTCAGATGTATGGGAAGCCGAAATGTTCTGTATATACATCGTGATTCAGAATTTCATATTGGTTATTTTTCTTACGGAAAAGCCGTTGTAAAATATTCTACAATGTTCAAAATTAGTTAATAAAGTGGACGTTTTTATTTTGTTGCAGGCAAGCAAAATATTGCTAAGAAGAACACTCTAAAGTGGAATGGAGGATCACGATCGATATTCGGCAACTACGACCGTGCTCCGACCATTATAATGCACAGAAAAAAACAATGTATACTAATAAATGAATATCATTGTTTGTGAAAATGACACCGTGTTATTTATTAACAACCTCAAGTACTCGGCGATAATTAATGAATATCTGGGCCAAAATTATTTATAAGATTGACGCGTACGATAGTGTCTATAAACTAAACGATTTTCAAGCTTCGAATTGTAGCGATTACCCCTGTATTGTCCGTTGATGTTCCCCGAAAGGTTAACAAATTTGTAATATCGAAAACTAACGAAATATCTTTATCTATCCCCACCTATCGCACCGCCACCCTCGCTTTCCCTCTTTATCTCTTCCTTGCTGCCCTCACTCTCTTCTGCTCTTATTCATCCTCCCTCAACCATCTTGACTCTTTCGGTATCACTGCCTCTTTTCTTGCTGCCTCGCTTCCTTTCCTTTTTTATCTCTTCATTGCTCCTTCACTCTTATCCGAATCATACGAAAAAACCCGCAAGGGTATAACGTTGGAACACACGATGATAATATCAGTTGCTGCTCACTTATCGACACAAAGCTCCCGAAAAAATGTACCGCTTGAGGGCCCTATTTGTTACGACAATTAGATTATACGAGAAAATGAATTCAAGTTAATTCTTTGCTGATATGTTCCATTTTGAAGAATGCAGTTTACATTTACGGCATCTTTTAACGGGTTAGGCCACTCTAGAGGCCGGAAAAATAGACTTTTCCGGGGATTCGTTTTCAGAAAAACTACAAAATAAATCGAAATTACAAATTTTTTTCAAACGCTGAACATTATTCGGTATATCAGTGAAATTATGAAAATCTTTTTATCGAATTGAATGAGCTGTACATATTTTTAATCGCAATTAATCCGCCATTATTAGGACACTAAATCCGGTACGGATCTCCTTTAAAGGATTGTTTCGGAATGATATATTCCGTTCCGACGACAATTTATGTCTAGTTCGAGAATCAACTCCTTGGTTTTTTGGCAAAATTACACAGGCCTTGCACTCCACCATAACGCAGATTCTTTCGCCTCGGTATTGCATCGTGGTCTGTATTAAATAAATAATTAAATAAATAAAAATTGAATATCCGAAATAGTATAGAACCTTATCTTTCGCGGCGATAGTGCCAACTACCAAAACGACGAACGAGAATAGAATTTCACTGATAAGAGAATAAACATTTACGATCACCGACTCGCAGCGTACCATAAATTGTGGGGTAAATAAATTAGACCCCACTGAGTTATAAACCCGGTATATATATACGAGGGGGGGCCCAAAAAAAAACGGGAATTTTGTCATAATTTCTTTATTTTTTAATATTTTTACACCAAATTTTGATCACTTTCAAAATATTCTCCTTTGATCACAACGCACCTCTGCAAACGATCCTTCCAATGTTCAAAACATTTTTTTTAATTCACTTATCGCGATGTTCTTTAGGCCTTCCAGCGATTTTTGTTTTACCTCCTCCACAGTGGCAAAACGCTTTCCTCTCGTGTCCCTTTTGAGTCTGGGGAACAAAAAAAAATCACAGGGGGTTAGATCCGGTGAGTAGAGGGGGTGGACAATTGGTGTCATGCAGTTTTTGGTCAAAAACTGCTTTACGGAGAGAGCAGCGTGGGCCGGCGCGTTGTCATGATGGAGGAACCAGTCACTTGTGCCGCCAAAGATCTGTCCTTTTCTTCCGGATACTCTCCCTCAATCTTTTCAAAACCTCCAAGTAGAACTTCTGGTTGACAGTTTGACCCGGGGGAACGAACTCCGCGTGCACAACACCTCTGCAATCGAAGAAACAAATGAGCATTGTCTTGATGTTTGACTTCACTTGGCGAGCTTTTTTCGGACGAGGAGAGCGAGGTGTCTTCCACTGGCTTGATTGCTCCTTTGTTTCGGGGTCGTATCCATAGCACCACGATTCAACACCGGTAATCACCTTGGAAAAAAGTTCAGGGTCCTCTTCGAGCTGAATTTGAAGTTCAAAACATGCCTGAAGTCGACGCTCCCTTTGCTCGTCTGTGAGAAGGCGAGGGACAAATTTGGCTGCAACTCTGCTCATGTGCAAATCTTTGGATAAAATCCTCCGAATTGAACTCCATGATATCCCAGACATCTCACAGAGTTGATCAATGGTTCGGCGACGGTCTTCACGAATGAGAGCATTGATTTTGTCGACGTTTTCGTCACTTCTTGACGTTGAGGGGCGTCCTGAACGGGGTTGGCCCTCAATTGACATTTCTCCATTTTTAAAACGTGAAAACCACTCGTAGACTCTGGTTTCACTTAGGGCAGCATCTCCATAAGTAGTCTTGAGCATTACGGTAGTTTCCGCGGCCGATTTCCCCAACAGGAAACGAAATTTCACAGCCGCGCGTTGCTCTCGACAATCGGCCATCACGTTTTCGCCGAAATGGAAAAAGTTGTTTCACTACAAAAATTCCCACGGGCGAACTGATGCACTCACGGCGACGGAACTTCGCACACTAACTCGGGAGACGTGTCCCCAACGGACACCTGGTCGAGCAATGGGTTTCCCACTCTCCCTCCCCGCCGCAGCGCAATTCCCGTTTTTTTTGGGTCCCCCTCGTATTTCCCACAAAAATTGAATCTCTCAAAGCTCCTCTGCTTGTGCGTCAAAAGAGTTTCGGTGAGCTACTGTATATATTGCTAGAATTTTCCTCTCCCAATTTGCTACTCGCACGTCCAACAAAATGAATGAGACATCACGATCGAACACGAGAATTTACCTTTTGAACATTGATCAAGGAATCTCAATGGTTAGCGATGCCCGACGGTTTACATCAGTTTTTCATTTCGTTCGAGTATCAAGGCTAAAAAACTTTTCGAGACAGGCAATACCAATGCTCGTACTTACCACTCAGGAACTCGGATAATTATAACTATTAGTGAATGGATTCGCGAGTAAGCTTTGAGACTTCTCTCTTCTCGCTCTCCGTTTATTTTCCTCTCTTTTCTTTGAGCCTTCCCGCTTATCCACGGGGCTTATGGGTCCCATAACGATCACTCGTGTACAATTGTAAAATGTGGATGAGCCTTTTAAGGGGATATAGGCTCGTAAATGTCGTGGCGAGAGTCACTTGAATAGTAGAGTTCTACGCATTTAGCGTTGCTGAAACGGTAGCATTATAGCAGTTACTGGCAAACTGAACGAACAGTCAGTAGCAAAGTGTATAGATCTATCGTAAGTATATGCATATACATATATATAGACACACATGAGATATTTCTCTCTCACGGGGTAAATAGCTAGCCTCCTTTCATTCGTCCCTCAGACACAAACCACAAGACGTACCGCCACCGTCGGTTAATTAATACTTGTTCGCAGTTACAGAGCATTCACTCGTGTAATTAGACGAGCTCACTTTCTCATCATTCGTTCTCGTTTTTTATCGCAAAAAGTCAATCCTATAAGGGTGTACGTACTTCATTTTTAAACGAGAAAATGTATCGTACAATTGGATGAAATACATATTGCGTGTGTTCCATAAAATATGGCATTAAAAAGAAAAACCGTAGGAAAAAAAAAATTGCAATTGTAAAAGAATCGTAGTTCTTCGAGTCTGTCGTTATTTTTTTTTAATTACTCGGAATTCGTTGGGCTCTGTCAATGTCCGAAGAGTTACAAATTTGGATTTTTCGATAACTCGTTTTATTCGAAACGGTGTGTACTTGCCCGTGGGATTGATTTTGCGAGGAAACGCGTATTGCTTTGTAACGCGGAAGTGATCGAAGATTTTCCCTTTTCGCTGCTCGAAAATCATGACTCCGTCTATGATTGTATGAAGACGATTGGGATTTCTTTTTTTTCTTTCCTTAATCGTCACATCTCGATTCCCAGTCGCACAGCGACAAGTACATAAATCTTTGTTTTTTCATCGATGAATCCGGCTAATTAATAAATAATCGAAGGCCTTTCCGACTTTTTTTATAATATAGTTCGGGATTAATACACGTTTGAATGAAATTCCCCTCGTTAGAGAGTGGAAACTCCGCGTGCCTGATTATTTATTATATATCTATTTCACGTATCAGGAGAGTCGTTCTATCAGTCTTCTCAAACTGGTAATTCTTCTCGAACAGGTAATCCCAGTTGATGACAACTAAAGTCTCGTACGCGCGAGACACTCGTCGTTTTCTTCTTACGCTCTAATAGCTGCGATCGAGAATTCTCGCGAAAACTCCGGGAGAACTTTTCCGGCACGATTTCAAGTAAAACTTTGCTCGATCGTTTGACTCTGTTTTTTTTTTTTTTTTTTTTTTTTTTTTTTTTTTTTTTTTTCTTTCGTCTCTGTATAGATACATGTACCACACAGGATACGACGTCACTCTCTCCGATAGATAGGCTCTCTTTGTCACCGGAAATAATTCACATCGGAGTGACAAGAACGCCGGAATAACGAGTTCAGTGTCGAGAAATTTTTTCCCCCTTTATAGCATATCCGGGGAATGTCGTTGTTTCGAATGAAAAATTAAACTTGAAATACCAAGAATTAGACATGATTTTTTAGGGGCGGGGTTGAAATCCCGAACTGTGAAAGCTCCGACGGTGTAAAACTCCGAATTTTATTATTACGAACTACAGGTCTCCGCATAGCTTATTTCGGCGAAAGGATACATAATTGACGGTAAAGAACATCGAACGGTATGAATAGCGATAATGAAGAGATGCACATTTAATTAATTATGAAAATAAGGTTTTTTTATGCAGTTGGGTTTTGATGTCAGTACTTTTTCAGTCGGTACCGTTATTATTTTTTGTCATTTAATCCTTGTTGTATAACTATTATCGTCAATGACATTTCTGTTTTTAAAATGTTGGATTTTCGGATTTCCAAAAGTTTTAGAATCCTCGCACACAAATTCAAAGTTTTACACCTTCGGAGCTTTGACAGTTCGGTATTTCGACCCCGCCCCATTATTTATTATGTCTGTTGTACAGAGATAATCTAAGTTCTTTCGATTGCAATTCATTAACCGAAAATCATTTTCATCATTACTTTAATCGTATTTTCATTCTTTTTTATCGATTTAAAATTAATGCCATTATTAGGATAAAAAAAAGGTTCCTCTAAACGGTCGCAAAGAAAGGAAAATGAAAATTCCACAAAAGCTATGTGAATATTCGAAAACGAGAACGAAACTACGTTAAATTTGAAATTCTATGTGCAATTATTCTCGATCGATATTAAAATATCACCATCATTACGATTAAAATAGGTCGTCATGACTATTTTATATCACCGGAGCAACGCGATCACTAGCATCAGCGTAGAGTACACTGCCCAAAGCCTTTATAAACGTATAAGAGAGGAGAGAATCACAGTTTGAGAGTTCAACGAAGACTTCACGAAGTACCATGAGACGAGACGTTTGGTACCCATGTAACAACCAGGCAATGTCCCGATTATACGACGACGATGAAAAATAAGCTTCATGATTTATGGAAGATGCTCGCAAGCCGAGTTTGCGTATACGAGCCATACGAAAGTACGACCACCACGAGTGAACAATTCCCCGCAATGTTCCGTTCCCGCATATCCGTTTTTCTCCCCTCCATTATTTTACCGTCCGGATGTGTTTGCGCCAAGTCCTTTCCCATCCAATCGGATCTCTTTCATGTTCCCCGCCTATGACGAGCAATATTTCTCATGATGCAATTTTATCGAATGCCTTTAAATCGTCATCGTGATTTTTTTTCACAGTAAAAAAACGTTTGAATGATATTTTTGTTTTCAGACTGGGGTGACTCCGTTACAGAGGGCAGCTGCCGAGGGCCATTTTGATGTCGTCGAGCTACTCCTCAAGCACGGAGCTGACGTTGGACGTCAGGACATCGTGGTGAGTGAAAATAATCAAATACAATTTATCAATCATCTTTATTGTTATTTATGTATTTTGTTATGGCGAAACGTCCACGGAATTATTTTCAATCCCTATTCGGTAATTCATATCTCGCGTAATGTGAATTCTTACGGTTCTTAATACATGAAACGTGGTTTGTTTTTTCTTTTTAGATTTTTTTAGATTTTTTTTATTGACGAGAATATATCTTCGGGACCACGCAACTCGGCCCACCCTACTCGAATATTACGATATAGCATGCATTTAACGATTCAACGCTACATATAAAACAGACACGTGCGTGTACATTTATGTTTGTGTTCTCCCGCGAATGTGTGGACTCGCGAGAAACTTCGTCGAGAAAATCAGGCATGATTCTCTCTCCGAGCTCGCACGCACATACGTTACATTACGCGTATGTATACATAAACATACGATCATCCTTTTTCTCCTTTTGCGAGGATTCTTCCCGCTGAGCAAGAGCCCCCCTCTTCCCTAACATTCGTTGAAAACAGTAAGATCGAGAGACTTGGAGAAACATAAACCCGCATTTTTTTTTCCCCGCGTTTTACGATTTTGCCCCCACGCGGTCACGTGAGGACGCGTTGTTTCGCGCCACCTATGCGGAGGAACCGAGAAGATTTAAGCGACAGAGGAAAAAGTATACGGAGAGAAAGGAGAGTCTCGCGTGTGATTACTTTGTGAAGCGATAAAAGTTTTTCTTTTTCTTCTTTTAAGCGTATGAACTTCTGGGAATTTTTGTGCGAAGAATAATAAATTTGTCGGATTAGCGGGTATTGAATTCAATTGAATTATGAATCATTTGGTGAAAGATTGATTTTTTTTTTAATTGCTTCTAATATTTGTTCCGATAAATTTATTGAAACAATTGATTTTATCGATGTTAAATACATTTTTCTTCTTGTAGTTTAGTCTTTACAATCGTGTACACGTTTTTTCTTATCCTATCAACGACCATTTTTTTGTTTACATCGCGAAGGGAAATAGCGCGAAGGAGAGAAAGAGAGAGATCGATCGATCGAATAAATTCAATTACCCGCCGTTTCAAGAATACCCTTTAGGGCGAAGAAAGCAGTTAGCCTCGTTTCGTCGCCGCCGGCAACTGCTTTATATACTTTAGAACGTAACTTACGTACTTGAACGTGACTTTTTTTTCTGCTCACGCGTGAACCAGAGAGCGTCTCTTTGACGACACACAGCGGGGGCGACGATGGGATCGATCGTATAGACCCGTTGAAAATTAATTTAATCAAACACAAATTTTATTTCAGTAGAAAAACATAGCTATACGAGGGGGGACCCAAAAAAAAGCGGGAATTTCGTCATAATTTCTTTATTTTTTAATATCTTTACACCAAATTTTGTTCACCTTCAAAGTATTCTCCTTTGATCACAACGCACCTCTGCAAACGATCCTTCCAATGTTCAAAACATTTTTTAAATTCACTTATCGGGATGTTCTTTAGGCCTTCCAGCGATTTTTGTTTTACCTCCTCCACAGTGGCAAAACGCTTTCCTCTCGTGTCCCTTTTGAGTCTGGGCAACAAAAAAAAATCATAGGGGGCTAGATCCGGTGAGTAGGGGGGGTGGACAATTGGTGTCATGCAGTTTTTGGTCAAAAACTGCTTTACGGAGAGAGCGGCGTGGCCCGGCGCGTTGTTATGATGGAGGAACCAGTCACTTGTGCGCCAAAGGTCTGCCCTTTTCTTCCGGATACTCTCCCTCAATCTTTTCAAAACCTCCAAGTAGAACTCCTGGTTGACAGTTTGACCCGGGGGAACGAACTCCGCGTGCACAACACCTCCGCAATCGAAGAAACAAATGAGCATTGTCTTGATGTTTGACTTCACTTGGCGAGCTTTTTTCGGACGAGGAGAGCGAGGTGTCTTCCACTGGCTTGATTGCTGCTTTATTTCGGGTTCGTGTCCATAGCACCACGATTCATCACCGGTAATCACCTGGGAAAAAAGTTCAGGGTCCTCTTCGAGCTGATTTTGAAGTTCAAAAGATCCCTGACGTCGACGCTCTCCCTTTGCTCGTCTGTGAGAAGGCGAGGGACAAATTTGGCTGCAACTCTGCTCATGTGCAAATCTTTGGATAAAATCCTCCGAATTGAACTCCATGATATCCCAGACAACTCACAGAGTTGATCAATGGTTCGGCGACGGTCTTCACGAATGAGAGCATTGATTTTGTCGACGTTTTCGTCACTTCTTGACGTTGAGGGCCGTCCTGAACGGGGTTGGTCTTCAATTGACATTTCTCCATTTTTAAAACGTGAAAACCACTCGTAGACTCTGGTTTTACTTAGGGCAGCATCTCCATAAGCAGTCTTGAGCATTACAGTAGTTTCCGCATTACAAAAATTCCCACGGGCGAACCGATGCACTCACGGCGACAGAACTTCGCACACTAACTCAGGAGACGTGTCCCCAACGGACACCTGGTCGATCAATGGGTTTCCCCACTCTCCCTCCCCGCCGCAGCGCAATTCCCGTTTTTTTTTGGGTCCCCCCTCGTACATGTTCACACTTGCAAATTCATTCCTCGAAATTGTACACAATGCTCAAACGTAACGCTACGACGAAATATCTTTCACGATTTTGGCCTTCGCCCAGATTAAAGCTGATTCGAAGACAAGGATTTCGAGCATGATTTTAAGTTTACGGAATTTTGAATTTTTTCGAAAATCTGCTACCGGTTGTTTGTTAGCTCGTACATTTCTTTCGATCAGCGGGACAAAACTTTCTGCATGAATTGATAACTATGGAAGGATCCAATTGTGTTGTATCGAATTGAGAGAAAATCGATAAATGCATTCTTAACTTACGGTATTTTCAATATTTCGTAAAATGCATTAAAAAATCAACCAAACCTGAGACTCTTGAGTTTAGAGAAAAATGTTGTAAATTTAAACTTTCGTATTGCTTTGTCATCACATTTTCGCGCATACATAAAGCTTCTAAATAATTATTCCAATGCTCAGAGCGAAAGGGGATAGTAAAAATGGTTATAAAACGCATTTTAGTCATTGAATAGTTCTTTATGGAGCAATCTCTATGCCGTTCACTTTAATCCCCTAATATAGAAAAATGGGGGAAAAAAAATGGGAAATAGAAAAAAAAATGACCATAGAAAACCAGAGAACAACGGGATGTGACTGATGTGCCATTTTTATATATATATTTCTCTCTCTCTCGAACATGGAGCTCAACGGTCCAACGGGATTTTTCAATGTGCAGCGGGAATAACAAGAAAGCGTGACGCGAGAGCGAGGGTTGAAGGAGTATGAGCAGTTGAGTACATATGCGCATGAAAGTTTATATATATGTATATAGACATATATTTGATGTACAACGCCCGTTTGTCGATCCTGTGGCTCTCGTAGCCCTTGGAAAAGTACACGAAAGTTCTTTCTCATTTTTTTTTTCCATTTCGCTCTTTCTCATCTGTCTCTGTCTCTGTCCGAGCAGAGACCAAAGCCACACACACCGTGTGTGTCATTTGTCACATTTACAACGACTTCAGGTCCCCCGCGAGAATTACCAATATACCTCTGGATAAAACGAGCAAATCCAAAGAGACAAGCGAGCGAGAAAGAGAGAGAAAAAGAGAAAGAGAAAGATGCTGTCTCGCGAGGAAACGAGAACCGATCTCCTCTCGACGATCGTTGTGTGGTATCCGCGAAATGGGAATCGATTATCGGCGACGCCAACAGGAAACAAGTTCGAAGCGTCCATCTCTCCGCACGTTACCTCTTTCTCTCTCTTTGCCATTCGTTGCAAACTGTTTGCTACCTGATGTGTATAACCCAACGAGATACAGAAACGATCAACGAGCAAATACTCCCGGATTTTCTTTATACGATCTCACCGCACCTGATCCACTTTGGACTCGCATCTAAACAAGCGATTTCTTCTTTCATCAACAACGAGAACGTTCATACTGCTAATTTATACGGTATTCTATATATGTCTAGATAAATAAAAATACTTTATATATAGAATTGCTTATACGTATCGCACCGGAGCTCACTCGTATATGGCGTACGATCCCCGAGTGTCATACCGATCTATGACACTTGCCAACATCGTTAATCTTTCTCCGATACATTGACTAATTTTCCGTTCGCGAACAGGTCGCGATTGATGTCATTTTTTCGTTCGTTCTTATTCTTCATAAATCATTTTTTTTTTTTCGTTTTTATTGCGGATTTGTGAATATTCATCCAATTGCACAATTCCTTGTTCAATAAAAATTCAAGATTTTGTATATTAAAACATGAAATTCATTCATGTTTAGCATTTGGTTTATTTTTAATTGAACGGCTTATACGGCGTTATCTAACGCTTTTCTCGTAAATCACTAATTTGTTTTTTTTTTTTTCCGATAGAATATGTTAAATGTCTGGCAGACTATTGTAAGAATAGCACTATAGCGACCAGAGAGGACGAAAATAATGCCAAATATCATTGATTATCATTATGATCGGAATACGAGCGAATCGATTGACGAACGGCGTCTCGCACTCTCTCAGCGACCACGAAGTGAGATGGTTTTACATTTGTTGTGCGTGAAGTATATCGCAAGACACAGGTTTCTATATCTTTATATCTACCTATATAACAGATCTTAGCGTATTATAGACGTGTCGTAAATAGCGCGTGTGAAGAAGCGTCATTATAAGTGTCGACTGCACAACGAGCAAATTATTGGCTGGGAGAGGTGAGGTCGGCAAATTTATGATTATATAAAGAATAATAATGCGAGATGAATCATGATCAAGAGTATGTTCGATAAAGAGTGTTTTAGAGAGAGCCTGTTGGAGGAACCAAAAATGAAAAAGGGAATCGTCCGACGAATCAAGGTAGTAGTCTGGTAACTTAAACCGATTTTCATGTCTTTTTTGGAGGGCGTTTTTTGTAGGAAAATAAAAATGAATCGTTTTGGATATTTAGGATGTTTTTATTTACATATTAAAGATACAAAAAAAAAATGTTTGAAAAAATTTAATAGTTTATTATTATTATTATTATTATTGATCGAAGTTGGCACCTCGAAAAAAAAGCGCGTGGGTGGCCCCGGTTATTTTGGCTCTTGATGTTATCTGAAATCAAAAATTCTTGATAATTCTTAATCTATAGACATGTCATTCTGGTCGGAACTACTGAAGTTAAATTTCATGGACAAATAACAAAATGGCGGACTTTGGAAGAAAAAAACTTTTTTCCAACTTTGGAAAAAAAAAACTTTTTTCCAAAGTCCGCCATTTTGTTATTTATCCATGAAATTTAACTTCAGTAGTTCCGACCAGAATGACATGTCTATAGATTAAGAATTATCAAGAATTTTTGATTTCAGATAACATCAAGAGCCAAAATAACCGGGGCCACCCACGCGCTTTTTTTTCGAGGTGCCAACTTCGATTAATAATAATAATAACAATAAACTATTAATTTTTTTCAAACAAATTTTTTTTTGTATCTTTAATATGTAAATAAAAACATCCTAAATATCCAAAACGATTCATTTTTATTTTCCTACAAAAAAACGCCCTCCAAAAAAGACATGAAAATTGGCTTAAGTTACCAGACTACAACCTTAAGTGACGCAACGCCCTCGAAACAAAAAAGAAAACAAAGAAAAAATAAGCGAAAGAATTTTCTATTATCAATATATGTGTGTGAATGTGTGAATTTATTATGTATGTATTTTGCGGCACCTTCAAATGATAACGAATTTTAAACGATCTCAAGTCTCCGAAATTAATAATAAAAACACAAATAAAATTTACAATAAAATATTACTAATTTCAAACAAACAACGAACGAAAAAATAAATTATAAAATAAAAACGAAAATTGTCGTTATTTCAAAATAAAATAATCATAATAATATTAGTAAAGAAAAGAAATTATTACACTATGATTGAAAGAAGCTCAATAATTTATCTCTAATATTGCATAAATAAATTCAAATCGCGACTTACACCTGCATGTTAATGTTTGCATTAACGTATATGTCGGTTGAGTGAATTTCAGGGGAGGCCAGGTGAACAATAAATTCGGCATAAGTGTTTCTCTTCATAGACAAAATATTCGTTTGAAAAATAAAAAAATATCAATGAACGAAACTTCGATGGATCATCTTTCATAAAACTACTAACAGGCCGTAGCTCAGGGGCTTTTGAGCATTTTCATTTTCATACAACAAGACCTCAAGCAGTTAGCAATGTTTTTCTCGTTTCGTGAGATTCGACAACCTTCCCGTGGAATTTTTCTTATATACCTTTTTCTTCTCCTAGAGAAGTTACATTTGATTTTTGAAAAATTAAACTGGTTTTACGGCGCTATCCAACGTTTGTCTCGTAAATTACTATAATATTTGTACTTTTTTTTTTCGACAAAATACGTTAAATGTCTGGGAGACTGTACGTCAGGGAAGCTCGATAATTTATCAGTAATCTTGCGTGAATATCCCATCGTAAGTTAACAATACGTGGAACGCAATTGAAAAGGGATATTGAAAAACAAAGTACAATATTAAATAAAAAACATAAAATTCATTTCCACAACTGAGCAAACGAGAAAGTTGTACTTTCATAACAGATTGTTTCTTTTGATTTGACATACGTGGCGAGCATTTGTGTTTTTCTAATGCATACAAGGAAGTCTCCTCGGCATAATATTTATAGATGCCGGAAAACCTGTGGGGTACAAAAATTTCACTTCTTTCTTTTTTGTATAGTCATGAGAGAATAAAACAGCGCGCGTTGGAGAACGCGCGAGACCCGTACAGAGAGAGAGAGAGAGAGATGTTGAGGATTTATTAGTTTGCCCTGGAGGCTGGGCTGAGCGTGCTCTTTCTCTCTCGGATGCTTGCGTAATTCCGAGAGATGGTGATGTATGTTTGTTTAAGAGGCTTCTAGGGCTTCAACGAAGCGGAGGGCATGTGTACAGAAACCTGCGCGAGATATATGCATTTAGATAGATAGTTGTACACAGGGCAGAGCGATGTAAATCAACTGTGACGAGGAGGAAAATTGTTTGGCGCGTGTCGCCAGACACACACTAACATTATGTATATATGAGCACGCTCGTAATTCATGAAAATGGGATAGTCCATGTGCCATTTATGCGTGAGACGTGAGAGAAAGTCGTTTCACCTCTCGTAACGACATTTCTGAAGTTAAAAAATAAAAATAAAAAAAATTCGTTTCCAATATCAACAATTTATTATTAATGAATTTCATTCATTCGCTCTTTATTATTCTGATAATTTTTTTTAATCTTCTTCCGTTGACTTCGTGTCAATAAACACGATTCAATATAATTGAAAATAATAAAAAGAAAAACCTCAAAATATAATTACGAAATCTCTGTAATGCGCATCGGAAATGTAATTACGCGAGATCGTTTAACTCTCGGGATGCGTGAGTTGGAGCATCCCCCGGGAGACTGAAAACACACGCGATATTACGATGAAGAAAAAAAAAAAACGAGAGAACGTAATATCACAGAATTACCATACATGTGTAGTCATACTACTACTTTTAGTACAATATATATATATATATTTATTTATGTAAATCTATATATATTGCGTGAATTCCATATGCTTATATAGGCAAAACTCTGTTACTCTCATAAAGCGTTGATCCGTAGAAAAAGCTTGAAATTACTAGCTCGTAAAAGAGATCCTGAACTTTTTATTGCTACCGGTAATTTTTTTATACAAGTTTATCCTGCGCAAACGTTTCCTCCGCGAGTTTTTCGTCATTATCTCTGAATTTATAATTCACTTACGACATACTCTTGTACGAAACAATCATATCTCCCTCTCTGGATATTACGAAATAACACGGAATATACGGCGTTATCTAAAGCTTCGCTCGTAAAGTACGATATATTTGCATTGTGTCGAGAAAATTTGTTAAGGTAGTCCTCTAGTTTAAACGAGGATTTTTGTCGAGCTTGAAAAAAAAACAACAACATTCATCGGGGTAGCACGTCTAAACATCACGTTGCCAATAACTTTACTGATAATAACATCGCAGGCGAAGACTACACAGCACATATTTACACATTCGTTTTAGTGGGTTTTGTTGGGTTTTGTTGGGTTTTGTTGGGTTTTGGGGTTTGTTGGGTTTTTTTGGGTTTTGGATTTTGGTTTGGGGTTTGGGTTGCGTTGCTGCGTTCAAAACCCAATAAAACCCAACAAAACCCATTAAACCGCATGTGTAAATATGTGCTGTGTGGTTTTCACTTGCGATGTTATTATCTGTAAAGTAATTGCAACGTGATGTTTAGACATGGAATCATTCATAGGTACCAGTTAATATTTCAACATCGATCTTTTTTCCACACATTTATTGATACTTGCGGGTACTCTGTAAATTTTTTTCGGGTAGAATGAAAATAAATTGAAGACGCTACGCGGTTTCAAGTTGCCATGATTCCAGACGTTCTACTCGTTTGAACTAAGAAATAACCAAAAAGATTATTGTTCCTTACCGTGAAATTTGGATGAAATTACGTTTCACAAAACTACCAGGGGGTTGTAGCTCGGGAGCTTTTGCGCATTCCTATTTTCATACAACAAGACCATGCGCGGATAACGATCTTTGTCTCGATTCGCGAAATTCAACAACCTTCCGCGGAATTTATCTTGCATAGCTTTTTTTCCTCCGGATCATACATATATGTATATAATATCGTACTTTAAGGAACTATAAGATTCCTAATGGAATTTACATTTACCCAGGTATGGTACCAATGTGAACTCGATGTCCGTTCGCCATTATGTGATTCCTCTCTCTCTTTATCTTTCTGTCTCCCTCACTGAGCATGAGCTAGCAATATAATGCGTGAATGCACTTGGAAAGGGAGATCGGAGAAGCGCATATTACAAGCTTTCTGCATTCGACTCTGTCCGCATTCAAAGATTGCTCTTGAAATAAAATGAAAATAAAATGAAGGTTAGATGGTGAAAAAAAAATTGAATTGTTCATTGTCACATTTTTTTATTAATCTTTCAACTATAAGAAAAACTATTTTTTCATTTTTTTTTTTAAATATTAACATTATTTGTTACGGGTGTAAATGGACTACCGATGAAAACCATGGCGCCTCCTTGTCGACGTCATAACTTCACCAAAAATTATCCAATCTGCAAAAATAGAAAAGAATCTAGTAAAATAATGTAGTAGTAATAGTCTAACGGCGGAAATTTTTTATTTTTTATTTTTTAATAAAGAAATTACAGTATTACAAACTTTAGTATACAATTTAAAAAATTAATTGGTGTTTAATAATTTATACAAAAATTGTCCAGCTAAAAAATTAAAAAATCTCTCGTCAGACTATAGAGAAAATAATTATCAAGATGAAGAAAAAAGTTAAAATATAGTAAACAGTGACTGAGTTATCGTGCTGACAATGTCTAAAAACGTAGTTTCGAGAAAAACGCGTTTAAAGTTTCTGGTAGGTACAAATTCCCAACCCGATGTCCGTTCACACTTATTGCTATTACTTTGTAACGGAGTGGAATTTTCTTAAAAGTTTTTTATTTATAGATTCTTAAAAGTACAAAGAATAAAAATCTGTAAAATAAATCGATTTTTTTTTAATTTCAGGGGTACGTGAGTCCTTAAGTGGGTAATGAAAAAAAAAAAAAAAAATCACGCATCGTTTGACACGAAATGGCCCATATATTGTATAATGTGTTATGAGCAAGTTTTAATAAGTAATTCGATAGTAGGCGAAGTGTGCTCAAGCGAAATAGCGAGCAACGTATATATATACATATATGCATAAATTGAGGAAGTCCCATTTCTCCACTCAACCATAATTCCCTTGACTTAATGACACGTTGTCCAAGTTAATTGCCGCACCGCCGAGAGTCTTTCCCAGCCCCGTCCCGGCGGGTGATTCCGCACAGATCGCGCGTCCTCCATGTCGCATGGCTGTACGAAGTAAAATTAGAAAGGGAGAAGGCAGAAGAGGCGCAAATGCCATTCGCTTTATAGATATATGCATCCACGTACGTACATATACTTGTTCGGACAAGCCGATCGTCGAATAGACGTGGTTTGCTACTTGCTGTATAACTAAAACGCGAAAAGAACGATAGAGGACTACCGACAGGTTGATCTTTCACGGAGACATCGAACCCTGAATCAATCACGATCTATCTATCCACGTTTAAAGGGACGCTCTTCTCGCGACTCGCCTCGTTAACGGGCTTCCTATACGTTTCGCTAGTAGTTTAACCAACTAGCGGTTAACGTATCACACGATGTTATTCCTCCGCGACGTTGTAAAACTTTTGCGACCCGGAAAAGTCACGCTTTCTTGACGCCTATCGACCGAATTATCGTTCGACATGCTCCAATTTACGCTTATTTTCCTTTCGTTTTTTTTCTTCTTTTCATCCTAGTTGCCTTCGCGAATAAATCTGTATAATCTGTAAATTTGTATATAATTAATCGGAATTTTAAAAGATCGTCAATTAAGGTAGTAGTCTGGTAACTTAAGCCGATTTTCATGTCTTTTTTGGAGGGCCTTTTTTTTATAGGAAAATAGAAATGAATCGTTTTGGATATTTAGGATGTTTTTATTTACATATTAAAGATACAAAAAAAAAATTTTTTGATAAAATTTAATAGTTTATTATCATTATTATTATTGATCGAAGTTGGCACCTCGAAAAAAAAAAGCGCGTGGGTGGCCCCGGTGATTTTGGCTCTTGATGTTGTCTGAAATCGAAAATTCTTGATAATCTACAGACATGTCATTCTGGTCGGAATTACTGAAGTTAAATTTCATGGATAAATAACAAAATGGCGGACTTTGGAAAAAAAAACTTTTGAAGGGCTCACATACCGCTGCGCGCGCTGAAAACCGAGTGAATTTGAAAAATTATTGAAAAGGTTATATGGTGGAAAAAAAATTAAATTGTTGATCTCACATTTTTCATTAACTTTTCAACTATAAGAAAAAAATTTTTATACTTTTTTTTTCTTCAATATTAACATTATTTTTTACGGGTATAAATGGACTACTGATGAAAACCATGACCGCCTCCATGTCGGCAACATAACTTCACGAAAAATTATCCATTCTGAAAAAATAAAAAAGAATCTAGTAAAATAATGTAATAGTAATAGTCTGACGGAGGGATTTTTTTTTTCCACCATAAAGAAATTACAGTATTTCAAACTTTAGTATGCAATTTAAAAAATTAAATTAGTGTTTAATAATTTAAAAAAATTGACCAACCAAAAAATTAAAAAAACCTCTCGTCAGACTATAGAGAAAATAATTACGAAGGCTTAAAAAAAGAAATAAGTTAAAAAATATTAAACATTTCCTGAGTTATCGTGCTGATACTGTCTGAAAACATAGTTTCGACAAAAACGCGTTTAAATAATGTTAATATTTTTTTTTTATTAAAAAAATTTGTTTTCTTATTAGTTGAAAAGTTAATAAAAAATGTGAAAAGTAATAAAAAACTGAAATTAGTGTTTAATAATTTATAAAAAATTGACCAACCAAAAAATAAAAAAAACCTCTCGTCAGACTATAGAAAAAATAATTATCAAGACTTAAAAAAAGAAAAAAGTTAAAAAATATTAAAAATTCACTGAGTTATCGTGCTGATACTGTCTAAAAACATAGTTTCGAGAAAAACGCATTTAAATAATGTCAATATTTTTTTTTTATAAAAAAAATTTTTTTCTTATTAGTTGAAAAGTTAATAAAAAATGTGAAATCAACAATTTAATTTTTTTTTCACTCTATAACCTTTATGGAATATAATCATCAATTATCATTGTTATTGTCTCATTGCACCTCATTAAATTGAAATTAATCCTTTATAATTTGACATCGAATTTTTATTTTTATTTTTCAACAAATGCCGGATTCGCGACGAACGATTTCACTATCTCGCACGGCAATCAGACGCTATCGCGATAAAATATATAGGAACAAAAGTTTGAACCTCCGGGACCTCGAACTACGTTTATTGTGGGAAATGAGAGTTATAACGGGAGTAAGGCACGAATCGAATTGTTGTTGTAAAGTCTATCGGGTGGAGAAGAGAAAAAGGATTTATATATGTATATATCTATGTATGTATGTACATAGAGTTGGGAAACCGATGGGGTATATGGCTCTTGGAATAGTTATTGCCTTCGTTACTATCGCAATGTTTATCTCAACGTCGCAATATCTCGGGCAGGGTATACGCCATATGGGGCATTTCAGACCAAATCTTTGATTTACTTAGAGCGGTTATTTATTACAAAAAAAAAATAATGAAGTTGACAGAAAAATAATTGCGAGCGTGACGATTGTTCAAGTAACAACAGTAATTCAAACGAATTTAGTAGTAAAAAATACTAATATTTATTGGAATATAATAATTGTGTTAAATAGCATTTCTCAATGATTTTTTACTTGAAAAAATGCCCTCTCATTTTGCTTTACCTCAAGGGGTATAAAACCCCACGGTAGCGGGTATAAAATCATGTGCACTTTCAAAATTTTTTTTTGTATGAAAAAGTGATTTATTTATAAAACTAATTACACATCTATTCAGTATAAATATTAAGCTGATATATGACCGACTACTGCTATTTGTCAAATGTCACGGTAGTCCGCGGACGCGATCCGCAATTTTTGACCTGGAACAAAAAAACAAAGAAAAAATTCTGGTTATTCTACATCAGAATACCCGGAGAAGAAAGTACGGAATTTGAACAATATTGTTTTATTCGAATATTGTAGACGTTTGAACTTAAAAGGTGAATTGTCAGTGACAAATTTCGTACAAAACTGCTGATAAAATGGAAAGTTTTAAATTAATCAGAAATTCCATACGTACTTCTCTACGAAATGCAATTAGAAATATAATTTAAAACATTGAAGTCGACCGGGTAAAAATTGTCGATGTTGTTTATCACGTCAATTAGAAAAAAGTTGTTGGCCGTGCCAGAGGTAAGCTTACGTTATAAGCTCAAAGTTGATGAAAAAAAATAATTCTCGCTATAAATCGAATGGTAACTTATTTTTATGATGATAAAGCATCGTTTAACCAAAAAAAGTATCGTTTTTTTGAAAATTTTACCGTAGCCATACCCGTTAATTTTTTCCTATAGCACCTGAACTAGAACGACGTCCATTTTTTAAATGCCAAAGCTGTGATTTCTTGAGTAAGAATTTACTGAAGAATGTTGAAAAAATTGGTAACCATCAATAATCTTAATTTAACCATTTCGATAATAATGCACCAAATTGAATTTCCATAGAATCATAAAATTTGACTTGAAGTATTATTTTCTCTCGTCCAACGACGTACTGACAAGAAAAAGAAACGTCTCAAATCGCGAGGGTTTGAAACATGTCGATTTTGCCTGGAATGCCTCATACATGTACAATATATCCAGAGTAAAGAGAGAAAGAAAGTACTCGGGAGTTATGAACTTAGTTGGTAGATCGAGGTCCAACTCTCGGTACTATATGGAATATACAATGGCAAAGTAGTATTCGATTATAGATCTATATATATATATATATATATATATATATATATATATATATATATATATGTAGTTTGTAGGTGAGAGAGAAAGAGAGAGAAAATATTGGAAAGAGAATAGGAAAATCGAGAGTTCATTGCACGTTGGGATTTCGATACTCTCGCATGAACCAAACTAACAAGGAAAGTACCCGAGGTGACTCCCTCCGATTTTGTTGAAACTCATGGATGTTGTAGAGCATTGAAAACTAAGCAAGACGTATTTTTTTTTTATCTGCTGAAAAACGGTTTCAAGGGGTGAAACCACCCCCTAAAGTTATACAGGTCAAGGACCGATTTTGCAGTTTCACATACAAGCAGTGCATCGATTTTGATGAAACAAAAATAAAAATGTTTCTTATGCAAAGGAATGAAGAACCCATCAGATAATGAAAAAAAAAATAGATTTTCAATGGTCTATAAAATCCATGAGTACTTTCCTTGTAAGTCTACTAGAGACGTTTTGAGAACCCCCGTCAAAACCCAAAATCGATGAAACGGGAGCCAAGTTATGACCATTTGAAATTTCGAGATTTTTAGGTTTCCGAAAAGGTGGGCAAAAAAATGAAAAAAAAAATTTGTTCTCTTTTTTCAATGTTTCGATACCCTATTCGATCGGAAATTTTCCGCTGATTACGAATAACACCAAGTTTTAGTCGAAATCTCAAAATATCAATGAGAAAAAGGCGAAAATCGAAAAAATCACTTTTTCGACGATTTTCAATGAAATTTCGAGTTTCTCAAAGAAATGGTTAGTACATTAGTAATCAGCGAGTGAAATTACATCGATATAGCGTCCTAAAATAAAATTCAAAACTTTGTTGCATTTCGGCCAAGCAGAAGTGGCTTCATTAAAATCGCTGTAACGTTGCTTACCGATGGAGTTGGAAGCCCACTCTGTGCTCATTCATTTCGTAACCGTTCAATCTTCAAAATGCCGCTTCATTTATTGAGCTACGATTTTTTTTTTCGATTTTTCATAGATTTTCAAATTTGGACCATCGATTTTTGCGAATTTTTCCATACACACTCCTTCTCATTTTTTTCGCCGATTTTCAGCCTGCTCTCACGGCTACAATAATTGAGATATCGGGATGATCGACAATGCATTCTCTAATGTAAGTACCGCGATAGTGGCAAGCAAAACTTATCCTACGATCTATACACATGTCAGAGGCCTATCGGCCATTCTCACGTTTATTACGACTTGCGGCACGCGAGAGAGCACCGTACAAACACACGACTTCCTACTATCCACAAAATACAATTATTTTCGTCGACAAAATATAAATAATTGATGATTTTTTTTTAAATATTCCATCCAGTCTGTTGATACGATTTGGAAAAAGGAGAAAAAAAAAATTTGTCAGAAGTGGGATTCGAACCCACGCCCTCAGAGAGGACCAGAAATCCCATCTAAACCCGTGTTGAACGGGCAAGGTTTGCTACCTTGAGTCTGGCGCCTTAGACCGCTCGGCCATCCTGACACTTGTCACTGAAGAAACAAATATGATGTATATGAGTAGGTTCGAATAATTCTTCAATATTGTTTAATACTTACAAATTGTAAATAACAATTGTTTGTTAACGATTATTTTGAAATATGAATTTTAAATTATAATAATTTCAATCGATTCTTACATTATTACGTAAAACATACATTTTTTATAAATTAATACAATTAACATATTTTATTGTATTATTTATTATCAAACATTTTTTTAGTCCTTATCTTATCGTATATCTTACGTATCCTTATTAATTCACTCGATAATGACAAATTAAAAACTTAAGATTGATTGAGGGGTCAAACCACTCTGCAGAAAAAAAGGCCTAACTTTGGCAATTTATTTTGAGAGTATGAAAAAAGGAATAGGATTTCTTTTCAGAGGGTTTATTTATCACATATTGAAGTATGAAAAAAAAAATTTAATCACCATTTTGATACAAAATGGCGACGACAGAGCCCATCTTAAAAATCGTCTTTTTTCAAAACACCTTCACGGGAGCACGGTTCTCTCGTAAAGTATAAGACCTGGAACAAAAAACTAAACAATTTTAAATCAATTAAAAAAAAAGCAGTAAATTGTTTATAAACAAAAAAGTTTATATTAAATTTAAAAAACGGCTACGTGCTCCGATAGATAATGTAATTGTGAAGCTACTATAAAAATTTCAAATCGATCTATGCAACGGTGTTCCAGTGAGACGTCCTCCCAGTTTGAAATGGACGATTTTCAAGATGGGCTCTATCGCCGCCATTTTGCATCAAAATGATAGTAAAAAATTTTTTTTCATACTTCAATATGTGTTAAATAAACCCTCTGAAAAGAAATCCTATTCCTCTTTTCATATTCTCAAAATAAATTGTCAAAGTTAGGCCTTTTTTCTGCAGCTAGAGTGGTGTTATCCCTTAATGATTTGAGCTCACTACCCAATATACAGTGGGTCAAAAAAGTATTCATACACCTTGTTTTTTTGGGATAACTTTACAGACATAAGCTATACGCAAAGAGAGACAATTTTATTTAATAGTACATCAGATACAGAGATAAACTGCAAATGGAGAATTTTTTCCCAGGAATAATAGAAGAATTATGCGAAAAAAAACGAAAATTTTCGGGCCAAAAAAGTATTCGTACACTTACGATTGAGCTGCTAAACCTCGATATACACTCACGGACGGTCCGACCTCTGCGTACAATGTAAACAAGTCTTCGTTTACAGAATGGTTTTGACCTGTTCCATGCGGTAGTAGATCTTCAAGCTCTGAACAGACACGATGGCAAAGAAGAGCGAAATATCAATATCCATGCGAGATAGAGTGATTTTTCTTCGGAAACGCGGTGAAAGTTATCGAAAAATTAGTAAAGAACTAAATCTAAGTTTCGCAACGGTGCAATATATAATAAAAAAAATACGAAAGAACAAACAGCACAGAAAATAAGCCACGAACCGGTCGACCGAGAATAATAACAGTACGAGAGCGTCGGAGTGTCGTTACAGAGGCTACAAAAAAACCGTTCACAAGTGGTCGCAGTTTAGCGAATGATGTCGCGTCAACATCGGGCAAGAGCGTATGTCCCCGGACTATTCGAAACGTTTTGCATTCTGCCCAAATATACGGCGGAACTGCCCGCAAAAAACCATTAATTAATAATATCAATCGAGAAATACGTTTAGGTTTCGCGTTTTTTTACCTACGTAAAAAAATCTATAGAATTTTGTAAACGTGTCGTATTCTCGGATGAATCAAAGTTTAACATCTTCGGGTCCGATGGAAAAAAATTCGTCTGGCGGAAACCAAATACCGAGCTCCGGCAGAAAAATGTAATACCGACTGTAAAGCACGGCGGAGGAAGCGTCATGGTTTGGGGCTGTATGGGATATTATGGCGTTGGTAATCTGGCTTTTACAGATGGTACAACGAATGCCCAGAAGTATATCGACGTGTTGCGCAGCAATTTCAAAGCAAGTGTAGATAAAATGGGCCTGGATGGAAATTTCTACTTCCAACAAGATAACGACCCGAAACATACCGTCATGAAAACGAGGGAATGGTTACTCTATAATGTCCGCAAACAGTTGATTACACCACCACAATCGCCGGACATCGATCCTATTGCAAAATTTATGGCACTTGGTGGATGTAGAAATTAGAAAAAGAAAAATAACAAACAAATCCGATCTCCAAAGAGTGCTTTTCGAAGAATGGACGAAAATAGCAAAAGAAACAACGCAAAAACTAGTAGAATCCATGCCTAAGAGACTCGAGGCGATAATTGAAGCAAAAGGGATGGACACCAAATATTAGTTATAATTAACAACTATGATGATGTAGGTTTTCACTATAATCGTAAGTGTATGAATACTTTTTTTGCCCGAAAATTTTCGTTTTTTCGGCATAATTCTTCTATTATTCCTGGAAAAAAATTCTCCATTTGCAGTTTATCTCTGCACCTGATGTACTATTAAATAAAATTGGCTTTCTTTGCGTATCGCTTATGTCTATAAAGTTATCGCAAAAAAAACAAGGTGTTTGAATACTTTTTTGACCCACTGTATGTACAGATACGGAAACATCGTAAAATCGGACTCGTCACCGCGAACGTCTTTTTTAAAATCACGCGTTACCACGACTTTGTTGTTCCTTATCGTCGGTTGAAAGTTTTCCAACGACTTCGTTAAAGCTGGTGAACGTATATCGGAGTATAAAGAAGCGCATAGACACGGGCGGTCAAACGCGACACGCGTGGGAGCCGAAGATAACACAGTGAACCAGGCACTGTGGCAATGTCGCTTCCTCATATCTCGTGCTTCGTTAGAACGTCGCGCCACCATTAAATCGCGTCCGGCGCTGGCGGAATGTCGTTATCGCGTATTGGAAACTCGCTCTTCTTTACACCGGTACCCACGAGAAATCGAACCACACGAGTGTATTCGTGTTTCGAATGAGAAAAATAGATTTTCTTCGTCGTGATTTAAAGCACGCTCATTTGAATAAAACGTAATTTATTTCATTCGAACACAGTTCGTTTGATACAAGCCTAATTTATCATTACCTTTTATTTCAACTTGAGGAAGTACGACTATAAGTTAGGAGTGAAAAAAAAAATGCTCACGTTCGAAGAAATTACAGCTACACTAACGCACGCTCTATATTATTATTATTAATGGTCATTCCTACTTATATTCTTCTCATTTTTTTTTTACATTAACAAAACTTGAATATGAAATACTCAATGACTCGAGAGTCCCACCGGATGCGCGCATATGCATGAGGAATCCTAACCCATTTAACTTCATTTTTTTTCTATAACGCTTCGATAAATTCAAAGTCGCCGAGGTTATTGAATAAAAATTCTTCACCAGCCGCTCGTAAAGATTTTTCTGTTACGTTTAAACGAGGCGGCTGTTACATCGCAAACTCGTAATTTACGACGTGAGAATAACAATTTGTTGCAATGTATTCAGCCGAAGAACACACATCAGTAATGGCGAAGAAGTATTTTAGTTCATTTATATTAAACTGGCGCTACTTGCAGACCCAAACGCAACATTTTCCTTACTCAATTTTCAGCTTACAGACAATTTTCGTGAATTTTTTAGTTAAATACATAGTCGATCACTTCTCGCACGGTTGAGTTACGTGTTTGTCACATTTGCCTTGAATATAACCCAAATTTCAATGGTCTCTACTATACCGACGCCATTGAACTCTTTCTCTTCGTCTTTCGGACGCTCTTAACGGCGGGGTAGGGTTTTAAAGGCGAAAAAAAAGCATATTTTTATGATTTTTTTTGCGGCGACATGAGTAATATAATTTTATTAAATAGAATTACATATTATTGTACAACTATTGAAGTATGTCAGAAAAAATTTTCAATGAAAAATATTGATAAATAAGCCGGTGACGTTGAATCTCCAGAGGCGCCTTGAAAAAAAGTGGTTTTGCGGTGACCAATATAACTCGTTACCGGATCATCCGAAACAAAAAAATTGATATGCATTTTGAAGGTGATGTATTTCTCGAGGTAATCAGGAAGAGTTTTTTTTTTTTTTTTTTTCTATTTTTTGCAGCACTTGGAAGTGAAAAACGCAATTTTAGCTCAAAAAATCGCGCTTAATTTGTTATTAAAAAATTGAAAAAATTGAAAAAAAAAAAAACTTCTCCTGATTACCTGTTGATTTATGTGAAGAAGTAATGTTTAAATTTTCAAAAGGATCGGTTCAGTAGATTTTGAGTTCTAATGTTCACAAACTTCAAAAATGACGTTTTCGGGAAAATCGATTTAAAGTTTTTTATACGTGATATACAGGTATCACGGCCGGTCGTTTGAAACGCTGTAACACCGTTAGTTTTACTCCGATTGACTTAAAATTTATACACAATATTCTCGACATATTGTCCATTCAGAAAAAAATATTTAAAAAAATGCAAAAAAAATAATTTTAAAACCCTACCTGCCCCGCCCCCCCTTAAATAAATACTCGATTGCTCGTTCAATAAATGTTCATCAATTCAATTAAAACATTTTTCCGTCGTAATAAAATACATACGAACAAATAATATATGTCGTCATTACATCGATAAATGCGCGTATATTTCAGCATTACCGTTAACCCCTGCCATATTCGTAATTCGCGCAAATGAAACCGTTCTTTTTTCAAATGCCGATAAATGATAGGTGGAAAGAAATGACTGAATCCCAAGCGGTGCTGGAAAAGCCGCGGCGATATCGCGTGTATATAGTGGTTGTAAGCGAGAGGATGGAATTAATAGCTCCCAACGGACCGTTGAGCGCGAGCGTCTGTTGTCGGTATATCTTCAGCCTCTCTCTTCTCGTTGTTTTTTTTTTTTTTTTTTTCCTCATCTTTCTCTACCGACCGAGCGATCCTTACGGTTCCCCATAGCGTAAAGACTGTCGGAGGCTTCCATTACCGGACAATAAGAGAGTAAGGTAGCTTTATAGTAGTTATATACACATATATATATATATCTGGTACAACTGTATATACGGCTGGAGAACAGAGAGAAGGCATCACTCGTCATTGGAAAGAACACTAGCTGGGCGATCCCCGCCGCACACTTTGCTGCACCTGGACGCAGTGCATCATACAAGATCGCTGTAGATTCGAGTAACGAGAAACCTTTTGTGTAAAGTAACCAGATAGCTATATGTATAAACCGCGTTTGGCTATCACGAATAGCGAACTTCACAGCGGGATGCACTTTTAATTGGGTTAAATAGATCATGGCTTCGTTACACTCTTATTCAGAGTGTGTATATATATAAAGTTTACCGTGATCATCACAAGCTGGTGGTTTTTTTTAGTTATTATACACGTGTACTCTACTGACGCGAGTAAAACTTGCATGGGAAAATGTCGCGCGACACTTGGTGCGCCGGACGCGCCAATTACACGAAATGGCTGCCAACGATCGATCCGTTGTAAGGAGGATCGGTCAATGATCATGAATTCGTCCTCGATATACGCAAAATCTAAATTTATATCTTGAATTGAATGCTTTTAAAAGCATTCAATGTGAAAAACGGCGAGAAACTCTAGCAGCGTCGGTATAGTAGGGACCTTTGAAATCTGGATAATATTCAAGGAAAACGTAACAAATACGCGAATTAACCGTGCCTGTTGATGGTTGGTAGGAGTTAAAGTGCGCGAGTTGGTAGCCCTGCAAAAAGAAACGATCGAGGCGCCACTCACACCTACAAGTTCAGTGTAAAAAATAAATATGGCGACGAGCGAGCGTGCGAGAATCCATCTCTCAGCTCTCAAGTTAATAGCTAACTAAAATAGAACAGAATTCGTTATTATCCTAATCCACAAAAGAAACATTGGCACCCAACACGAGTGGAAAAACACACGAAACTGAGAAGAAAAGGCTTTCGCTCAAAATAGTGCGTGCAACTAGTGGAGGAAAAAAGCGCGGTTCCAAAAACACCGGCCGGCGTAACGAACAGTCCACACACGCAACAAGCATCGAAGTCCGAAAAGTGTTCAAAAACTGTAAAAAGTGACGACGCAAGACGTCACCAACAGAAATTCGTTTCGTTAACTTACGTAGAAAAGATCGAAAAGCATCTCTTTCTTTTCGCAAGCCGTAAGACGCAAGACGTCTATTTCTGTCTCTCTCTCATAGAAACAGCGAGAGTCGAACGAACGGTCGGAAGACCCAGGCTGTCTCTCTCGCTCACACGGCAAGACGCAGGCTGTCTCTCGCGCTCACACGGCAAGACGCAGGCTGTCTCTCTCGCTCACACGGCAAGACGCAGGGCGTCTCTCTCGCTCACGCGGCAAGACGCAGGACGTCTCTCTCATCATCGAAGCTTCGCGCGCTGAACGAGGAACGGCGCTGCGCAAATTCCCGTGCAGAGACGATACACGCAACGTGGGGCAGAAAATCAAGTAAGTGAATCGCTGATAACCCTATCCCTATTATTCTTCGATATTCCCCATTATTATCAAACAAAATGACGGACTATAGAGTCCTGAAACAAAAGCGTGCTAGAATAAAAGGGCAAGTCACTCGTATCGTAAACTTTTTCGATACGGAGGAAGCGAGAACAACAGCGGAAGCTCAAATAAGGCTCGACAAACTTGAAGAGTATTGGGCAGCATTTGAAGAAGTACAGACGGCAATAGAGTTGAACCAGATGGAAAGAGACGAATTAGATGAGGAGCAGCAACAAGAAGGTGAAGCGGAAAGAATAACGTTCGAGACGAGTTATTATAAAGCCGCGGGAATGGGTCAGGCAATAATCGAAAATAATAGGGTCGCGCGAGAAATCGAAAACGCGAATAATCAACAGGAAGTACGACAAGCGCAAAGGATTCAGGAAGCGCCGAGGCAACGGCCGAAGCTACCAGAAATCAAACTCCCGGAATTCAGCGGCGAGTTTACGAAATGGATGTTTTTTAAGGATAGCTTTGAAACAACCATTCACGAAGAACTAGATCTCACACCGATGCAGAAGCATCAGTATCTAGTGGGCGTACTGAGAGGCGAGGCTCTCAGCGTGATCCAAGGATACAAAATATCGAACGAAAATTACGCCCACGCATGGAAGCTTCTAAAGGATACTTACGATAATAAAATAATCATTATCGAGAGTCATCTTGACGAACTCTTGGATTTTCCGGCTATCGCAAAGGAAAACAAAGCCGACTCAATCAGACAGTTCGTTTGGCACATTCGAACACACATGACATCGTTGGAATCACTTGGTCAACCGGTAAATCAATGGGAGACTTTGATTCTTCATTTGGCAAAGAAGAAAATCGATTTTGTCGAACAACGAGATTGGCAGAATGCGATAAAGGATCGTACTGCAGTCAATATGCCCACGATGGAAGAATTCTTAAAATTTTTAACTGATCGTTGTAATACTCTTCGAGTCCTCAATCAGGGGAAAGGGAAACCAATAAATTCGAAACCAACGGAAAAGAAAAAGACCGACAAGAAGGAAGAAAGAAAGATCTCTCTGACTGTCACAACGCAAGAATGTAAATATTGTAAAGGATCTCACTCGATCTACCGATGTGAGGAGCTGCAAAAGTTCTCGCCATCGGACAGAAAAGCGGAAATCGTAAGCAAAAGATTGTGCATTAACTGCCTCGGAAACGGGCATATGGCGAAAGATTGCAAGTCGACCTCGTGTAAAAAATGCGGGATGCGCCATAATACGCTATTGCATCGCGACACGGAGTCACAATCGAAAGAAGAAGGAGGAGCAGAAGCGGCTGCAGTAGTCACTTCATGCACCGAACAAATTAGGAGAAATTCAAGCTCGTCGACGAGTATGAACGAAGATGAAAACACGGTGAGTGTTTATTACGCCCACAAGTCAACAAAGAATGTTATTCTATCGACTGCGCGAGTAAACGCGTACGACATCGACGGAATTCCTCACGTCTGCAGAGCACTTTTGGATCCAGGGTCGCAGTCTAATATAGTTACCGAGAGCTTCGCGAAAAAATTGAAATTGCGATGTCGAGCGGAGCATCGACCCATCACCGGAATAAATCAAGTAACAATGAGTGCTGCAAAGGTAGCCGAAATTCGAATCGAAGCAACGAATGGAAATTTCACGACAGACATCGAATGTTTGGTGCTGCCGGCGATTACGGAGCAATTGCCACAAAGTCAAATCGACGTAAAGAAGATACTGATGCCGGAAGATATGCAACTGGCGGACCCAGTATTCGACAAGCCGGATAAAATCGACTTGCTAATAGGAGCGGGGCTCTTTTGGAAAATTGTCGTCGGCACCCCGAAGAATAGGGTTCGAGGGCAACCAGCCCTGCAGAACACGCGTTTGGGATGGATAGTCGGTGGAGAAATACCGGGATCAGGACCAAGTTCATCAGTGACTCACCTATCCGTAACCAATGAAGTGCTGAATCAACAAATTGAGAAATTCTGGACGCAAGAGGAAATGCCGAAAACGCATCAATACACCGACGAAGAAAAGTATTGCGAAGAATACTTCACGGAAACTGTCACGCGAGATTATGAAGGGCGATTTATCGTACGACTACCGCAACGAAAGAATATTATTCTCGGAGACTCGTACGAGCATGCGCTCCGAAGATTCTTGTCACTCGAACGAAGGTTCGTGCGAGACGCGAAGATGAAACAAGAGTACGTCAAGTTCATGAACGACTACTTGCAACAAAACCACATGTCGTTATCAAAGGACAGTGAACTAAGAGGATCGGGAAGCTACGTACTTCCACACCAGGCCGTAATGCGACCGGACAGCGTTACTACGAAATTGCGCGTTGTGTTTGATGCCTCCGCAAAAACGACACTCGGCACATCGCTGAACGACAAACTTCTTCCAGGGCCGAACTTGCAACGGGATCTGACCGACATAGTTCTGAGATTTAGAACTCATGCATACGTGATGACCGCGGACGTGACCATGATGTATCGTCAGATCATCATAAACGAAGAAGATCGCGCGTTACAACGCATACTATGGCGAAGAAGCACGCAGGAAAACGTTAAACTCTACGACTTGAACACGGTGACTTACGGCACGACATGTGCACCGTTTCTAGCTATTCGATGTCTCAGGGAGCTGGCGGCAGGAACACGAGATTTGTCGAAAGCAGCAAAAGCAATCAACGAAGACTGTTACATGGACGATGTTCTGACGGGAGCTAACACGATCGACGAAGCGATTCAACTACAAAAACAACTCTCGGAGTTGTTATCACGCGGAAAATTCCAGCTCCGAAAATGGAGAACCAGCGACGCTAAAATATTAGAACACCTCACCGAGGCAAGTAAGACCGACGAAATGCTGATATTAGATAGAGAAGTAGCCTGCAAAACATTGGGTTTGCTATGGAACGCCGAGGAAGACTGTCTGCAATATCGGATCAAGATAGACGAAAGTACTACGACAACTAAACGCATCGTTCTATCAAAAATCGCACAAGTATTCGACCCTCTTGGATTAATAGCGCCGTTACTTATCAACGGAAAAATTATTATGCAACGATTATGGATGTTAGAGATCTACTGGGACCAGAACCTCCCGGAAGAATCGAGCACAGCGTGGAAAAATTATTACTCCTCTCTATCTCGAATAAACGAGCTACGCATCGCAAGAAACGTCGTACCAGGCAATGCATCAGAGAAATTCGACGTCTTCGGATTCGGCGATGCGTCGGAAAGGGCTTTTGGAGCTTGTGTATACGCGGTGAGTATAGACGGAAAAGGAAAGTCCCACTCGCATCTCATCTGTTCGAAATCAAAGGTAGCACCGTTGAAAACGATTTCTATGCCGCGTTTGGAGTTAGAAGCTGCGCTGCTACTCGCGAAACTGTATACTACGGTAAAAATCGCTTACGGAGAACGTATCAGAGATGTCAAGCTATGGAGCGACAGCACCATAGTTCTTGGCTGGCTAAAAATGCAGCCTAATGTACTAAAAACCTTCGTAGCAAACCGAATATCGAAAATTCAATCTCTCACACCGAAAACCACGTGGTACCATGTACCGTCAGAAGACAATCCCGCAGATATGCTGTCGCGAGGAGTCACGATCGAACGATTAATCAACGATCAGCTGTGGTGGCATGGACCTTCTTGGATCACGCAGGAAGACCTATGGCCGAAGGCCATGGAATTAGCGAAAACAGATATACCCGAAACGAAGAAAATGACTGTGTTGCTGACGGTAACGACAGCATCAAGCCTTCTAGAGAAATTCTCTTCCTATAGCAAATTGAAGAGAGTGATCGCTTACTGCCTTCGCTGGAGAAACCGTACACGAAATCATTCAAAAATTCGGGCTCTAACCGTCGAAGAGTTAGAGAAAGCCGAAAAAACCATTGCAAAAATGGTACAAAACGAGACATTAGCGCAAGAGATTCTCGACCTAGAAAAGGGTAGCGATGTAAATCGCAAAAGTTCAATCCGAGCGCTGGACCCAGTCCTGGACAGCGAGGGTTTGATACGAGTCGGCGGTCGACTTCGGAACGCCGAATTATCAGAAGATCAAAAGCACCAAATAATACTTCCGGCGAGACATTTCGTAACTAATCTAATAATGAAAGACGAGCACTTACGCTTGCATCACTGCCCCCCGACGCAATTGTTAAATTCGGTACGAAACAAATTCTGGCCCTTGAGCGGTCGAAGAGAAGCGCAGAAAGCTATAAAGGCTTGCCTACCGTGCTATCGATTTCGGCCGAATTTTCCCGAGGTAAAAATGGGCGACTTACCGGCGCAGCGAGTGTGTGGGTTCGTTCGACCGTTCGTTACAGCAGGCATCGATTATGCCGGCCCGCTACAAATCCGTGAAAGTCGACGACGTGGAAGGATCCACATTTCCAAGGGTTACGTCGCAGTTTTCACGTGCTTTAGCACGAAAGCTGTGCATCTCGAGCTTGTAACCGAGCTTACTACGGAAGCATTCTTAGCCGCGTTGCGTCGATTCACAGCCCGGCGAGGCATCTGCTCGCAACTTTTTTCGGACAACGCGACGAACTTCGTGGGCGCTGCTCGCGAGTTAAAAGAGATTTATGAGTTTCTCGAAAAGAAAAAAACCAAGATCGAAACAAATCTCGCAAATCAGCGTATACAGTGGAACTTTATTCCGCCCCGCGCTCCAAATTTTGGCGGCTTATGGGAGGCGGCGGTGAAAGTTGCAAAAAGGCATCTTTACACGGTGACACGAGACTTGACCCTTACATACGAGGAGTATAGCACGCTTTTAACCGAAATCGAGGCAATTCTGAATTCCCGACCATTGACCCCGTTGTCCAGCGATCCCGCCGATCTCTCGGTTCTAACTCCCTCCCATTTCCTGATTGGCGATTCACTCTTGCAACCGGGACAGCGCGATTTCCAGGAAACCTCAGACAATCGTTTATCTCGATGGGAACATCTTCAAAAACTTCGTCAGCAGTTCTGGCGGCGATGGCAAACTGAATATCTTCAGGAGCTTCAAAAACGTAGCAAATGGAGCAGGGACGGAGCAAACATCGCAATCAACACTATCGTGTTGTTAAAAGAAGACAACGTATCACCACTTCATTGGATACTCGGCCGAATAGTCGAGCTCTTCCCGGGGCCAGATGGCGTCATACGGGTCGTGACGGTGCGAACTCAGAACGGGTCATTCAAGCGATCTGTTCGTCATCTTTGTCCTATTCCGATGGACGAGTCATCGCAAAACAAAAACGATTGACATTCGCTAAAGTAACGACGGTCGCGATAACAAAAAAAAAAAAAAAAAAAGAGCGAGAAGGGCAAAGAAACGATCTAGCTTTAAGTTGGAATGTATTATTCTTGTTCGCCGAACGGCATATCTTTTATCGTTGGTTAGTGCTAATAGCCTTTATTCTATTACTCTTAAGTATTATATCTTGAACATCCGCGTCGAAAGCAACGTTTGATTGTATGTGTTATTGAAAAGTCTTTCAAGGGAGGCGGAATGTTGATGGTTGGTAGGAGTTAAAGTGCGCGAGTTGGTAGCCCTGCAAAAAGAAACGATCGAGGCGCCACTCACACCTACAAGTTCAGTGTAAAAAATAAATATGGCGACGAGCGAGCGTGCGAGAATCCATCTCTCAGCTCTCAAGTTAATAGCTAACTAAAATAGAACAGAATTCGTTATTATCCTAATCCACAAAAGAAACAGTGCCAGAAGCGATTTACTTATATATTTTGGCATTGTTACTTCTAATTTGCCAGTTGGGAAACCCGAAAACTCACGAAAATTGTCAGTGAATGGAAAAGTGAGTAATGAAAAATCTGACGTTAGAGTGTGCATTTAGCGACAGTGGAATTCAAACATCTAATATGAATAACTCGCACTCTCGCGCACAATTTTGTGACTTTATTCGCACCGTCAAACTTTCTGAAGTATCCCATAAACCCGTTTTTCAATAGAGCGCATATCAGTACCAGTAAAGAAAAAGGCTCTCTCGTTATCCAGGAATTTCTCGAGTGCCAGAAAACTACACCCTTCGGCAATGCTGGCGTAGAGAGTATCATAGTACAGCGAGTGTATTATATTATATCGTAAAGCATTGGCACCGTAGACGTCGAAAAGAGAAAATGAAGATTCCAGAGGTTCCGCAAGATCGAAAGGGCGATGGTAAATTGTAGAGCTTTACGTTTGACCCCTCTGGGCACTAATGGTCAAGCGGGGGATTCTCAACAGGCGTATATACTTTCAACCCAAGCCCTTCTCTCGATTTTCTCTCGATGGCCCTCTCTTTTTCTCTCTCTTTCGCACTCTCAACGGAAGAACGAGAGTGACTTGGCGATTTACGAGAGAACAAAAAAAAGGTCTCTTTTGCAACAGGCGTTTCGCGTATCGTCACGTTCCAACGAGGAGATAACTCGAAGTGTTCGGACTCGAGCACTTTATATCCCGCTGCTGTATGTTTCTTTCGTTACAATATATATATATATATATATATATATATATATATTAGGGTGGTTCTTAATTTGGTGATGTTGGAAATTCTTTGGTATTGTTCCTCAAAAGTAATCAACATATCTAGAAAAAAAAATTGGGCGCAAGCGGAACTTTGTCCAATAATTCTAACCCACCCCACCGAGCTGTCGAATTTTTACATGAAAAAAATTTTGTTAAGCAAATTGTTTATTATTTCAAAACTATTTATGATAAAAGAATTGTATATAACGTTTTTGTAGGAAATATAATCCTCTACAAAAAAGGTATCTTGTGAAATTCTCGTGAATCTAATATTTATCACGTAATTAGCAAAAAACTGTCATCATTTATCCAAAAGTCGATCATTATGGTCAAAACAGGAGTTTGACGTCGAATAGCTGCTATTTATTTTTCGTATGTATATAAGATTATGAAGAAATACGTAGCGCACTAAACAATGAAATGTAAACAATATTCAAATTTTCAATTTTATCAATTTTATTGTGAATTATAATGAATGATGTCATATATTTTTTAAATCAACTTACAATAATGAATTACATCGGTTGGAGCAAAGTTGCTTTGTTATTATCAGGATATTTTTTTTAATATTCTTCAATTATTTGTACAATGAATTGTTTCTGATCTTCATCATAAGTGAGACGATCATTGTACTCTGTAATAAGTTTTACTCCTCTTTCTGCAACATCGTTAACCACTTTAATTCCTTTAACTATTTTTAAGCCTTGTAAATAATTTTCATTAGAAATCCACTCGCTCACATCGATATCAAAAAATGAGGAGTTGATTTCAAATCTTTCGAAAAAAAGCCATCGATTTGGATTTGATAAAGAAATCAATGTCCTTATCGATCAAAGAAGAAAAATTTATCATGAATGATAATAAAATTGATAAAATTGAAAATTTAAATATCGTTCACATACTGTTATTGAGTGCGCTACGTATCTCTCTATATTTCTAATTGCATATGAAGAATACATTGCAGTTTTTCGACGTCAAACTCCTGTTTTGGCCATAATGATGGACTTTTGGAATAAATGATGACAGTTTTTTGCTAATAACGTGATAAATATTAGATTCACAAGAATTTTACAAGATACCTTTTTTGTAGAGCATTAAATTTCCTATAAAAACACAATATAAAATTATTTTATCATGAATAGTTTTGAAATAATAAACAATTTTCTTAACAAAATTTCGAATGCATGCATTTTTTCATATAAAAATTCGACAGCTCGGTGGGGTGGGTTAGAATTATTGGACAAAGTTCCGCTTGCGCCCAATTTTTTTTCTGGATATGTTGATTACTTTCAAGGAACAATACCAAAGAATTTCCAACATCACCAAATTAAGAACCACCCTAAAAAATATATATATATATATATATATATACGAGGGGCTCTCTGCCCCCCTGCGCCACCCGCGCAGGTGTACCGGCAGGTACATTGCTCAGCTCGCACAACGAAAATTATTCGATTTCCTTTTTTAGGTTTATTTTATTTTTCCATTAACTTTGTTGAGTCTTTGACAAAAAAAAACTCGATTTAACTCTCGTTGTCAGACGAATTTTTACGGTTGGATGGGTTTGAAATAAAAGACGCGAAAGAATGCTTCAATTATATTATATTAGAAATTTTGTTGTGTTCAATATCAAGAAACTTCAAGCGGTTTACTTCATCATAGGTTTCGTTTACTTCATTTTTTTTTTACTGATCATTATCAGTCTAGAGATAATTATTCGCATCGAATGGTTCATTAGGACAGCATATCTGGGATCGGAGTGTAAGTACGTTGGTTACCTTGCCACAGTTGCGATTGGGAGGCAATTTTTGTAACACGATCTTCCGTTCCAATCCTTTTTCTCTCAATCCGACAAAGTGCTTGCAATCGTCATCGTTCTTGCAGACTCCATCGTCTCCGGACGGCGTTTTGCATCGGCGATCTGTAATAATTAAATCCATTACCTTAATCAGCAGAAATCCAAAGTCCGCAGACAAACGATAGTGCACGCGTTATGATATGAAAAATGGAGGTTTCGTTTATTTCATTTTTTCACTCATTTAATCCACATGATAAACGTATATTCTTTTCGGTTTTTACGACTCGTCCCTTTTTCACTAACCCTTGCGGCAATCTGCTTGTCTGAACGAGAATTTTTTCGAGGTTTAAAAAAAAATTCATAGGTACTATTGAATGTTTCAACATCGGTTGTTTTTTTCTAATTATTTATTGATACTTGCAGGTACTCTGTAAATTTTTTTTTTTCAAGTACAATAAAAATAAATTAAGGATGCTACGCGATTTCAAGTCGCTGTGAAAAAATTTGCAGATTATCTGCGAGTATCAATAAATAAGTGGAAAAAAAGACCGATGTTCAAATGTTCAATAGTACCTATGAATTTTTTTTGTTTAAAACTCGAAAAAAACTCCCTTATTTAGACTAGGAGATTGCCTCAACAGATTATTTCATCATTGAGACCCCCTGAGAGTGTCATTCGTAACCCACCTTTTTTCCTAATGAACAGCATTTTCACAAAGGCACAGGGAAACCAGAAAGGATAACAAATGAACAAATAAACGCAAATAAATAAACGAGATAAACTGGATTTTAATAAATAGTATAAAAACTTACCGGGTTTCGCGGCGATAGTCCCAACTATCAGTACGACGAGAAAAAATACAGTAACGAGATTCATGGTTGCTCGGCACTGTCGGGAGACCTTATGAAGTCCCAAATTTTACAAACGCCTTTTTATATACGAATTCTATTCCTCTCGCTTTCGAATAGACAAATAAAAACTCGACAGTTCGATAAAATATACGCTTGATTCATGTATATTTCGTGGAAATATTATTGAGCAGCTACTATCGAATTTACTTCTCGCGAGACATTTCCGGCGAATCTTCTTGCACGTACGTTCGATATTATCTCTGTTCTAGTTGTTGACTTTTTCGCCTTGAACATCGACACATACGCTCGTGAGCAATTTATCGACAATTTTTCTTTCATCTCGCGAGGTTATGTGAATTTGATTTACCGTCTGTGGTTCCCAGAATATAATGAAATCCCTCTGTTGACACTTTTTCAAATTTATTGTCGCATCAATGGCATTAGGCAAGATCCTGACACTTGTTGGAGATAAGCCTCGCTGTATTATATAAGGTGTATTTTCCGTTATATATTTTTCGTTACAAATTGTTCGTTATATACTTATCGTTAAATATTTTCCGTTGCATATTTTTCGTTACATATCTATGATTAAACATTTGTCGTTACATATTTATCGTTACATATTTATCGTTACATATTTTTCGTTGCATATTTTTCGTTACCTATTTTTCGTTACACATTTTTCGTTACATATACGAGGGGGGACCCAAAAAAACGGGAATTTCGTCATGATTTCTTTATTTTTTAATATTTTTACACCAAATTTTGATCACCTTCAAAGTATTCTCCTTTGACCACAACGCACCTCTGCAAACGATCCTTCCAATGTTCAAAACATCTTTTAAATTCACTCATCGGGATGTTCTTTAGGCCTTCCAGCGATTTTTGTTTTACCTCCTCCACAGTGGCAAAACGCTTGATTGCTGCTTTGTTTCGGGGTCGTATCCATAGCACCACGATTCATCACCGGTAATCACCTTGGAAAAAAATTCAGGGTCCTCTTCGAGCTGATTTTGAAGTTCAAAACGTGCCTGAAGTCGACGCTCCCTTTGCTCGTCTGTGAGAAGGCGTGGGACAAATTTGGCTGCAACTCTGCTCATGTGCAAATCTTTGGATAAAATCCTCTGAATTGAACTCCATGATATCCCAGACATCTCACAGAGTTGATCAATGGTTCGGCGACGGTCTTCACGAATGAGAACATTGATTTTGTCGACGTTTTCGTCACTTCTTGACGTTGAGGGGCGTCCCGAACGGGGTTGTTCTTCGATTGACATTTCTCCATTTTTAAAACGTGAAAACCACTCGTAGACTCTGGTTTCACTTAGGGCAGCATCTCCATGAGCAGTCTTAAGCATTACAGTAGTTTCCGCGGCCGATTTCCCCAACAGGAAACAAAATTTCACAGCCGCGCGTTGCTCTCCACAATCGGCCATCACGTTTTCGTCAAAATGGAAAAAGTTGTTTCACTACAAAAATTCCCACGGGCGAACCAATACACTCACAGTGACGGAACTTCGCACACTAACTCAGAAGACGTGTCCCCAACGGACACCTGGTCGAGCAATGGGTTCCCCCACTCTCCCTCCCCGCCGCAGCGCAATTCCCGTATTTTTTTGGGTCCCCCCTACTGTATCGTTACATGTTTTATCGTTACATATTTATCGTAATATCTTTATGACACACGTTTGACCATTTTTTTGTATGAAAAAGTGATTTATTTATAAAACTAATCACACATCTATTTAGTATAAATGTCAAGCTAATAAAAGATATTTATTTTTGTCTTTTTTTGTTATACAAAATGGCCGACTATTGTTATTTGCTTTTGGTATCATTTTTTTTTTGACGCTCCGCGGCATGATATTTGGCATTCATAATTTTTTACCTAGAACAAAAAAAAATCTCGTATATATATATATATATATTAAGGTGATTATTTTTTTTCTTCTCAGTCCCACCTGAAATTTTATTGGATATGTCGAAAAACAAATTCCCTGAAAGTTACAGCCCTTAATATTAATTCTAAATACTTTCCCTTAGCGTGAAAAGATTTTTCATCTAAAATACACGTAAATCGAATATTTTTTTTTCAAAATTCTATAACTCAGTCGCATTTCATGCTATCATATTGTTCTTGGTTTCAATTAACTCAGAATAAAACAATCTAGAAAAGTGCCTATTGCGGCGAAAGTGTAAATTGTACTGGTAAGTTGGTACGGGTCACTGAAGTTGATTATTACCAAAAATTCTCGTCTTTTTGCTGTTATCTCCGAAACAATTCACTTTAAGAAAAAAATGTAAATGAAAAATTTGTTGGAAATTTAATTTTCTACAAAAAAGGTCCTATCGACCCAATTCCTTAAATTAATATTTCTTGAGATATTGAACTCTAACTTATGAGTACTATAAAATTTTTACGGTTTATATTACCGTGAAAATTGTACAGTACTAAATTTTATATATATATATATATATATATATATATATATATAATATAAAAATACGTAAGATCGAGATCTTGGCGAAAGATTCGCGACGTATTCATGCCTACGGAAAGAGAAATCACTCTTCAATTCCTCCCTCTTTCGATTATTTTCGCGTACCTACGTGACTGATGCTAAAAGTACCCTCGAGCATCTCGTGCGTATACACCACATTACTTGCCTCGTATAGCCAAGAGCGATCGTCAAGGAGAACACAAAAAATTACGAGACTTTCTCGTTTTCACCTCTTTTCTTCGGACCCAATTGCAATGAAACAACATATCCTTGACCGTCTGTCCTCGGTAAAGCAAAATGTGTTGATATAGGCGCGAAGATCGTAAGAATATAATCCGAAAGTCATTGTAGCTCTGCCGGTTCTTGCGCTCTAGCATTTTTTTAAGAAACAAAATACCGTAGAACCCCGTTTAACCGGGTTGCTCGGGACCGAAAGAAACACGAACAACTGAAACCACGGGTCAATCCGAATCAATGCCATGGCTTTTTATTTCAACTAGTATAATTGTAATACATGCAATCTTAAATTTGGAAGTTGGACGTGTCTCGCGCCTCGCTTGAGTGCGACCGTACCTGATCCCGCACGGGAAGCGTGGAGGGGCACTGTTAACTCGCTGCCCGGATAACCCTACTCCGGTTAATCGACGTTCTACTGTAATCGAATAATTTTCATTTTTCGTTTCTTTTCATCTATAACCTTATGACTCTTTTCAGTCAAACACTCGGAAAATTGCTCGATCGTACAGGAACGATGAAACACAGTGAAACGAGCAGAAAAAAAATTACCGTGCACTCTCGCTCACTTTTTCCAAGAAATCTCAAAATGTCGAAATTCCAAATGGCCTACCGCTTACCCAATTAAGTTCTAATTACCTGACACGCAACTTTTCCTTTTATATCACAGACCACATAGATGCACTATCGGCATTTCACCGCCTATGGAAATTGGCATATTCGGGAATAACTAATTAAACCTAGTTTACAATATCCTTATTTAGAAAATTCCACCAAGAGCGCGTGGTCACTTGTTTCATTATTTAATCGCCGTGTTTTAAACTGAAACATTCGGTTTTCACGGGACGTGTCGACGTTGTGCATTTTTTTTTTTAACGAAAAATTGCTTATTGGACATTTTGGAACTTTTTCGTATCGTCAATTTTTATTTTCATCAATACTACATTGAATGCAATTTGCCGAAAACTCTCGATTACCCAATCAAACAGAAGGATCGGGCAAAGGGAGTATGGAAAACAAAAAAGTGAGAATTATTAAAACGAAAAAGACCTTTAGCATCAAAACTCTTTTTTTTCCCCGTTACAATTCCATCTTAATTACTCTTGCAATTATCGCACAAACGAAATCGAGCCGCGTCCCCTTATACGTTACTCTTTTCTCGCGATTATTCATTCCACCTTTGCAATATTAATGAGCGACATAGTACGTATATATATATATATATGTGTGTGTGTGTGTGTGTGTATAAGTATATATAGAGCAGCGAGAACGAGAAATGTATTAAGGTAGTAGTCTGGTAACTTAAGCCGATTTTCATGTCTTTTTTGGAGGGCGTTTTTTTGTAAGAAAATAAAAATAAATCGATTTGGATATTTAGGATGTTTTTATTCACATATTAAAGATACAAACAAAAATTAGTTTGAAAAAATGTAATAGTTTATTATTATTATTATTATTGATCGAAGTTGGCACCTCGAAGTTGGCAGCCCGGGTCCTAACTTTTTTTTCTACCGAACCGATTACTTTCAAATTTTAACAGGCTACTCTACACACTTATAGTTCTCGTCGGAACCACCGAGAAATTTTTTCACCCCCAACTTTTTATTTTACAACCCCATCTTTGCTAAAGTCCTTTTATTTTAGGAAAGAAGGGGTTGTAAAATAAAAAGTTAGGGGTGAAAAAATTTCTCGGTGGTTCCGACGAGAACTATAAGTGTGTAGAGTAGCCTGTTAAAATTTGAAAGCAATCGGTTCGGTAGAAAAAAAATTAGGACCCGGGCTGCCAACTTCGTGGTGCCAACTTCGATCAATAATAATAATAATAATAAACTATTACATTTTTTCAAAAAATTTTTTTTTTGTATCTTTAATATGTAAATAAAAACATCCTAAATATCCAAAACGATTCATTTTTATTTTCCTACAAAAAAACGCCCTCCAAAAAAGACATGAAAATCGGCTTAACGCGGTAGTGCTGGTCTAGAGCGAGATTTTTGACGTCATTTCTAATGTGCAATAATTTTTAAACCGTTGAAGTTGTCTCGATGAAAATTTACACGTGCATTTATTGATCCTTAGAGAATACTTGTACATTAAAAAAAAAAATTATTTCAAATATTTTCATGTAGTTTTTTGCCTTGTTGCAACATGGTGCGCCGAAAGCCGCCTCAATCGGCGCCCACTCTGGACAATGTTGTATGCATCTGAAAAAAAAAAATATATATATATTCTCAATCTGTATGAGTATTCTGAGCACTGGTAGCAGAATTGGTACTTAAAAAAAATTTTTGACAACATGGCGGCCTGTTGAACTTTCATTAATGATATTTCATACATTTTTGGGTATTCGACGAGTTATAAAATGTCGGCAAAATTATTGTTCGACTCAATTCTGCTACCAGTCCTCGGAAACAGGCTACCTAAGGTACGTGCAAAATTTGAGCTTGATCGGTCCATTAGTCATCGAGATATCGTGGGCGCCGATTTGAAAAACATAGTTCTGAGATAAACGCGTTCAAAGTTTTGACATCGTCGCGCGCGCGCCGCGCTACCTGAGCGCGCGGCTTGCTTAGAATTTTTATTTCTCGGCTAATTTTTGAAATATCAATAAACGGTTTTCAGGAGCTTATGAAGAAAGGTCTAAGGAATAAGAAAATGAAAAAAAAAAAAAATCGATTTTTTTCAAATTTCCAGACCAGACTACCGCCTTAAGTTACCAGACTACTACCTTAATGGAGAGATGACTTTCAATAATGGCTCTCTTCGCATCGTACCACATTGTTATACGTTCGCTGAACGATTAATTAGTGGCTTATTACAACGAGGTATGTGGAGAAAATGGGAAACCTTTTTTTTTTGTTTTTTCTTCAGTGCAAAAAGTACTCGTTCTCGGCAGGTTTAAAATAATATTAAGGGAATAAGAGATCGTTTGGTGTTGCGTAAAGAATTTTCTTCTCAACGACATCTTTTTCTCGCCCTCGGACTACAGGATCTCTCAAAATACACGAATAACCGCTAATTGTCGCGTGAAATATAAAATAAATGGTACTAATTGAAAGTCTCACATTGATTTCTCATCATTTTTGCGCTTTAAAAAATTTTTCTCAACGCTTAAGAAACGCAATATGAAATATTCTCGTCTCCTAATTGCGGATTTTTAATTTTTTTTTTCTCCACGCGACGTTTGATTCCAGAGGATCATCCCGAATTCGTTACGATTACACGACGATCCGAGTATTCTGTATCAACCTGTACGTTAATGGCTCTCCGCCATATGGTTAACCATCATCTTGACCTTACGTCGTCGAAGCTCACGTTTTGTTTTTATTTTTCATTTTTATTTTCAACTCTCGTTACTTCGACTCAGATTGCTCCAGATCTTCTTACTCACGCGAGAGGACGAAACGAGGAACAAAAATAAAACTATTATTGCACGCGTATACCTGTATTATATGTCTATGTGGCGATACTTAAAGGAGAAACGGATCGAGAGATCGAAGAATTACCCGTGTTCGCAACCCCTCTTTTCCTTCTCTTTGGCCGGACTCTCGCTCGAAGTAAATTCATATGACTATGGTGGTTGGGTACGGGTGCTTGGGCGATCGACAAATGGATAAAGAACGAACTTCTCGTCGAGAGAGAGACGCACTTCTGTCTCTTCCTTACTCGGACAACAGCTCTTGTGTATATAAATACAAGATATTTTCAACCTTTGAGACTCTCTCCTCTCTCTCTCTCTCTCCTCCCTTTAAAAAGTTTCATCTTGCAAAAGTCACCTCCCTTTGGCTTCTTGGCCAGAGTCTCGTTAACGAACTGGATAAATTCGTGATTTACGATACGATCCAATGCTCCGCAAGAGGGCCTCAGAGCGTTGTACACTGCGTGTGTTTTGTCACGATGAAAGATGATGATGGTATTGGCGGTGGTGGTACTAACCCTCTCCACTAACGTACCCGTACTTCTCGCCGTACATGTTTGTTACGAACGTATTAGGTACAGTTTGGAAAAGAGAATGAACAACGATTGTCGGATCGTAAAGTTACAATGTTGTAGCTATCGTCATTACCATAGCCCCGTACTCTCTCTCCAATGAGCGAACATATTTTCAATCTTCGGAGGCGCGAGCGAGAGGAAGACGAGTCTTCTGTCTTTCTCTTTTGTAGCTCTTAAGCATTCAATGAATCTCATCGATGACGAAGACGCAACATTGCTCTCTCGTCACACAAAGCCCTCGACTTGAGGGGGAACCCAACTGTGAACAGCCTCAAAAAACAAGGTCCTTTCTCACGAATTTTTGTTTCCCACTTAACTAACTATTTCAGGATTGGAAGAATGGTATGTTTTCAATGCCGTAGTCTGGTCTAGAGCGAGATTTTTGACGTCATTTCTAATGTGCAATAACGTTTAAGGCATACGTCCGAGAAAAATACCGAGTGTTTTCGTTAATAATATGATATTTTGAAGAGAAGTACACAGGGATTTGGAAAAATATTGTTTTAAAAAAAATAGGCACGCCTTTGAAATTAACTTTAATTTCAAAGGCGTGCCTATTTTTTTTGAAACAATACTTTTCAAAATCTCTGTGTACTTCTCTTCAAAATATCATATTATTAACGAAAACACTCGGTATTTTTTTTCAGATCGACGTTGAAGAGAGTTCTGCTGCGTGCCGCGGAGATGACAGCACCTGACGCGAAAGCTTCCCTAGCGCCACCATGCGGCGTGAAAAATGTGAAAAAAATGTTTTTTGATACATTAATAAACAAAAAAATTTTTCGAATATCTCTTTTTTTCCCACAAAAAAAAATTCTTGAAAAATGTGAAAAAAAAAACAGGGGGTCACAGTGGTGTTCTCCCTTAAACGTTATTGCACATTAGAAATGACGTCAAAAATCTCGCTCTACACCAGACTACGGCCTTACGGACACTTTGAAGTTGTTTTATAAAAATTTTCATTGAAATATAAGAAAAATTCTGACAGTTATCATTTTTATACAAATTTTGCGTAAATTTTTTTCTGTTTCAACGGTGGAATCCCTGTCTCTGACATGGTTCATCCGAAAAATAAAACAAAAATATTTTCTTAATTCGCGCAAATGTAGTTTTTGTTAAGCAGAGTTATTTTGAGAAAAGTTAATTTTAAAGAACCTTTATTGAGCCCGTTTACAGTGTGGTTCTTGTGAAAGTTCGGCTTTATCGGCTCTGCATTACCGACAGAATGCAGTGAAATTTTCGTCAAAATACCATTTTTAAACTATCAAACCGAACAATTTGAAAATTGATCAACTAATTCCGTACACCTCTATCGATATCCCATGGTTAAGAAAATGGAAAAATTCAAAATAGAAATGTACATTTTCAGCTAAAAACGAAGAGGTTTATAATAAAAATAGATATAATTATGATTGTATTTCGTAATTCCGAAAAATTTTACCCTCACGATATAGACCGATAAAAACCCTAACAATCGAGCATTTATTTATTGCTGTATCTGTAAAATTAACGAAATGACATTTGATGGAAAAATACGCAGTCATCGTGGAAATGTGTTTTACTTTAGATCATTTATACTCTACTACTTCACTGGCTCCACTTGCAGTTCTCAGCCGTCTAGTGAGAGCTTTTGGGATCCTAACAGGCAAATTAGATGTTTACAATACTAAATTATATAGTAAATCACTGCTGATACGGTTAATTTTTATATTTGGTACTTTCCTTGAATATCATCCAGATTTCAATGGTCCCCATTATACCGATGCTATTGAAGTTTTTGTTATCGTTTTTTTTTCCTTGCTCTTAACGTCAAAATAATTTTATTACATAGCTCTCGTGATTATAAATCGTGTCAAAATCACTAAAATTTCAATTTATCAAAGGCCATCAATTCCAGTTCGTTACAACAACTCTTTCCGTTCAGTTAATTACGTACAATTATGTCAAATATATATATATTAAAATGACTATTCAAACGAATAACATTACATCTATTTCGGTCATTTTTCTTCTACCTTTATGCATGATTAACTTCTCGTTCTAACGGGTCTTCGTGACGACGTAGAATTCGTAGGAGAAGAACAAAAAAAGAAGAATGAACTTCGTTACCGCGTCGAGTACTACATGTGCACGATGAATAAGCGACGTGTATTAGTGACGAACCTTTAATGCTCTCTCTTCTGGTTTCTTGTACGAGAGAAAGAAAGAGAGAGAAAGCAACACCACAGCTCACGAACACACATTATGGCCAAAGCCGTGGTTGTTTAGATAGGGTACAACGTCGACTTAGATCCGTCTGTAACGATGCTTCACAAGTCATTAGGTATTTCTCAAGAACGCCTTCTCTTCCTTCTCTCATCACTCCTCTCCGCCTTCAACGAACTTCTCAAATCCACTTTGAAGATATTTTTCTTTTTATAATTCCTATTTGCCTGCTCTTCGAATCCGTCCAGTCGAGTATCCCGATGTACGTCAATCCACAGTAGCCGAGGCTTGTATAAACTAGAAAATGACGAGATTCTAACGAGTATAGACCGCAGCAGTTGGAGCTCAATGTTGAAAAAAAAAAAACAACGATTATCTCTATTTATGAACGAAAACGGAAAAATATTCGATGTTTGTCTTTGGAGGTTGCACAGCACCGAATGAAGTCATTTTTTTATCCAAATAATTCAGTTTATAAACACGAAGATTTATTAAATTTAAATACTTTTTGTTTTGTCTGGGAAGAAAGCACGTTTTTTGATTATTTCTAATGGAATTTTTTTTTTTTTTCATGAAAATTCCTACCGGATCAGTGATTCGTGAATAAAAATCCATCGTTGTAGCGTCATAAAAGAAATATTCTAAATCCAGTATTTTTTTGCATTCTGGTAAAAAAAATAATGGGACAGAGTTTGAACCCCACCCTGTACTCATTCTTTTCGTCATCGCTTAATCTTGGAAATAGATGGAAATATTTTGCCAATATCTTTTCACTGTGCATTGTCGCTCTGTGACTGGGAAATCGAGAAGTGACGATTAAAGAGAAAAAAAACCAATGTTCTGCCTACAATCGTGGACGAAGTCATGACTTTCGAGCAGCGAAAAGGGAACATTTTCGATCTCTTCCGCGTTACAAAGCAATACAAGTTTCCTTGCAACCTATCGCACGGCGAGTACAGGACGATTCGGATAAAACGAGTTATCGAAAAGTTCAAATTTGTAACTCTTCGGACATTGACAGAGTCCAACGAATTCCGAGTAATTTAAAAAATAATGACGAACTAAGAACTACGATTCTTTTACAATTTCAATTTCTTGATAGCGAAAGAGTGAGGATGGAGAAGAGACAAAGGGTGAGGAACGAAGCGCGGGAGGGAGAGCGGATAAGAGTGAAGGAGCAATGAAGAGATAAAAAGGGAAAGGAAGTGAGGCAGCGAGAAAACGCGACAGTGATACCGAAAGAGTCAAGATGGTTGAGGGAGGATGAATAAGAGCAGAAGAGAGTGAGGGGAGCAAGGAAGAGATAAAGAGGGAAAGCGAGGGTGGCGGTGCGATAGGTGGGGATTGATAAAGATATTTTGTTAGTTTTAGATATTACAAATTTGTTAACCTTTCGGGGAACATAAACGGACAATACAGGGATAATAGCTACAATTCGAAGCTTGAAAATCGTTTAGTTTATAGAAACTATCGCACGCGTCAATGTTATAAATATGTTTGGCCCAGATATTCATTAATTATCGCCGGGTACTTGAGGTTGTTAATAAATAACACGGTGTCATTTTCACAAACAATGATACTCATTTATTAGTATTCATTGTTCTTTTCTGTCCATTGTAATGGTTGAAGCACGGTCGTAGTTGCCGAATGTCGATCGTGATCCTCCATTCCACTTCAGAGTGTTCTTCTTAGAAATATTTTGCTTGCCTGCAACAAAATAAAAACGTCCACTTCATTAACTAATTTCACCGGCCCTAGTCAGATATTTCTCCTTAGTTCCACGCTGGTCACGCGTTATTCAAAATGACTCCAAACTTGTTCAAATCGTTGCCGTAGGATCAGTCTCGGTTCATATCGGTGTAGAAAATTATGTGACATATTTTGAACATTGTAGAATATTTTACAACGGCTTTTCCATAAGAAAAATAACCGATATCAAATTCTGAATTATCGTGTATATACAGAACATTTCGGGTTTACGTGTTTTCCGTACATCGGAATATATGCCGTTTAAACGTTATTTCCATGAGGATATTTAAAATTTCGTCGGAACTTAAAATAGGTTTACGAAAGCTATATTTACCCTCGATCTCCGATTCACTCGCGTTCCTCGTATTGATCCACTAAAATCGTTACGACGATTTCAGAGAACGACGTGCTTTTCGACGAAATCTAAAAATTTTCACGACATTTTAATCGATTTGAACAACGGACCAAAAATATCATCGTACTGAGATATGCGATTTGTTACATACCTCCCTTCAGTACTTCTAGAGCTTTCACCAAAGAAATTCGTAAATATTTGACGTTTCAATCGAATTTAACAACGGACGAAAAATATCATCGTACTGAGATATGCGATTTGTTACATACCTCTCTTCAGAATTTGTACAGCTTTCACCAAAGAAATTCGTAAATATTTGACGTTTTAATCGAATTGAACAACGGATCAAAAATATCATCGTACTGAGACATGCGATTTGTTACATACATTGGTGCAGTCCATCTAGAGCTTACACCAAAGAAATTCATAACAATTTTACGTTTTAATCGAATTGAATAACGGACCAAAAATATCATCGTACTGAGATATGCGATTTGTTACATACCGCTCTTCAGTCCTTCTTCAGCTTTCATCAAAGAAATTCGTAAATATTTGACGTTTTAATCGAATTGAACAACGGATCAAAAATATCATCGTACTGAGATATGCGATTTGTTACATACCGCTCTTCAGTCCTTCTTCAGCTTTCATCAAAGAAATTCGTAAATATTTGACGTTTTAATCGAATTGAACAACGGATCAAAAATATCATCGTACTGAGATATGCGATTTGTTACATACCGCTCTTCAGTCCTTCTTCAGCTTTCATCAAAGAAATTCGTAAATATTTGACGTTTTAATCGAATTGAACAACGGATCAAAAATATCATCGTACTGAGATATGCGATTTGTTACATACCGCTCTTCAGTCCTTCTTCAGCTTTCATTAAAGAAATTTGTAAATATTTGACGTTTTAATCGAATTGAACAACGGATCAAAAATATCATCGTACTGAGATATGCGATTAGTTACATACCTGACAGCACGTTTAGCTTAGCTTTCACCAAAGAAATTCGTAAATATTTGACGTTTTAATCAAAGTGAACAACGGACCAAAAATATCATCGTACTGAGATATGCGATTAGTTACATACCTGACAGCACGTTTAGCTGAGCTTTCACCAAAGAAATTCGTAAATATTTGACGTTTTAATCAAAGTGAACAACGGACCAAAAATATCATCGTACTGAGATATGCGATTAGTTACATACCTGACAGCACGTTTAGCTTAGCTTTCACCAAAGAAATTCGTAAATATTTGACGTTTTAATCAAAGTGAACAACGGACCAAAAATATCATCGTACTGAGATATGCGATTAGTTACATACCTCTCAACCATACCACGTCAGCTTTCACCAAAGAAATTCGTAAATATTTGACAATTTAATCGAAGTGAACAACGAACCAAAAATATCATCGTACTGAGATATGCGATATGTTACATACCTCTCTTCACATTTTCGTGAGCTTTAACCAAAGAAATTCGTAAATATTTAATACGTTTTAATCGAATTGAACAACGGACCAAAAATATCATCGTACTGAGATATGCGATTTGTTACATACCCTCCTTCACACGGTCGAGAAGTAGCACTAAAGAAATTCGTAAATGTTTGACGTTTTAATCGAATTGAACAACGGACCAAAAATATCATCGTACTGAGATATGCGATTTGTTACATACCTTTCTGCTTTTGTTGTTTACCTTTAACCAAAGTAATTCGTAAATATTTGACGTTTCAATGGAATTAAACAACGAACCAAAAATATCATCGTACTGAGATATGCGATTTGTTACATACCTTCCTGGTGTTCTTTAGCTTTAGCCAAAGAAATTCGTAAATATTTGATGTTTTAATCGAAGTGAACAACGGACCAAAAATATCATCGTACTGAGATTTGCGATTAGTTACATACCTAACAGCTCTTGTAGGTTAGCTTTCACCAAAGAAATTCGTAAATATTTGACGTTTTAATCGAATTGAACAACGGACCAAAAATATCATCGTACTGAGATTTGCGATTAGTTACATACCTAACAGCTCTTGTAGGTCGACTTTCACCAAAGAAATTCGTAAATATTTGACGTTTTAATCGAATTGAACAACAGACCAAAAATATCATCATACTGAGATATGCGATTTGTTACATACGTTTGTGCAGTTCTTCTAGAACTTTTACCAAAGAAATTCGTAAATATTTAATACGTTTTAATCGATTTGAACAACGGACCAAAAATATCATCGTACTGAGATCTGCGATTTGTTACATACCTTTCTGGCGTTGTTGTTGAGCTTTAACCAAAGAAATTCGTAAATATTTGGAGTTTTAATCGAATTGAATGACGGACCAAAAATATCATCGTACTGAGATATGCGATTTGTTACATACCTTCCTCCACTTTTTCTTGAGCTTTAACCAAAGAAATTCGTAAATATTTAATACGTTTTAATCGAATTGAACAACGGACCAAAAATATCATCGTACTAAGATATGCGATTTGTTACATACCTATCTTCACACCTTCTTGAGCTTTCACGAAAGGAATTCCTAAATATTTGACGTTTTAATTGAATTGAACAACGGATCAAAAATATCATCGTACTGAGATATATGATTTGTTACATACCTTTCTTCGCGTCGTCCCGATGTTTCACTAAAGAAATTCGTAAATATTTGACGTTTCAATCGAATTGAACAACGGACCAAAAATGTCATCGTACTGGGATATGCGATTTGTTACATACCGTGGTCCAGTTGATTTCGAGCTTTCACCAAAGAAATTCGTAAATATTTGACGCTTTAATCGAATTGAACAACGGACCAAAAAAATTATCGTACTGAGATATGCGATTTATTACATACCGATGAACGCTTCTATGCTAGCTTTCACCAAAGAAATTCGTAAATATTTGACGTTTTAATCGAAGTGAACAACGGACCAAAAATATCATCGTACTGAGTATGCAATTTGTTACATACCGTTCCTCGCTCGTACGTCAGCTTGCACCAAAGAAATTCGTAAATATTTGACGTTTTAATCGAATTGAACAACGGACCAAAAATATCATCGTACTGAGATATATGATGTGTTACATACCTTCCTTCACGCCGTCGTAAAGTTTCACTAAAGAAATTCGTAAATTTTTGACGTTTTAATCAAATTGAACAACGGTTAAAAAATTTCATCGTACTGAGATATGCGATTTGTTACATACCTAACCGCTCTTTTAGGTCAGTTTTAACCAAAGAAATTCGTAAATATTTGACGTTTTAATCGAATTGAACAACGGATCAAAAATATCATCGTACTGAGATATGCGATTTGTTACATACCTAACTGCACTTCTAGGTCAGCTTTCACCAAAGAAATTCGTAAATATTTGACGTTTCAATTGAATTAAACAACGAACCAAAAATATCATCGTACTGAGATATGCGATTTGTTACATACCTTGCTTTGGTCCTTGTGAAACTTTCACGAAAGAAATTCATAAATATTTGACGTTTTAATCGAATTGAACAACCGATCAAAAATATCATCGTACTGAGATATGCGATTTGTTACATACCTTTCTTCGCTCCTTGTGAAACTTTCACGAAAGAAATTCATAAATATTTGACGTTTTAATCGAATTCAACAACGGTCCAAAAATATCATTATATTCAGATATGAAATTTGTAACTTACGCTTCTGTCCTGGAGAGCGGTCTTCCCCTAAAGTAATTCGTAAAACTTTACGTTTCAATCCAGTTTATCAATGACCAAAACATCTCACATGGCGATATGAAATTTATTACTTACCACGGTGGTTGAAAATAAATTTGTAAATTATCATATTTCAAGCTAAATTTATCAATTTTTAAATTTGCGACATTTGTATCGAAACCCAAAACGATCCAAAAGCCCCAAGTAATTTGTGCCCCAAAGTAACTTGTAAATTTGTACACTTTAATCGACTTTGTCAATAACCAAAACATTTTACACGCTGTGATATAAAGAAATTTGCAAATTATCATATTTCAATAGAAATCTATTAATAACCAATGCGTCACATATTAGGATGTGCAATTTATTACTTAGGAACACCCAAGTTTGCCATCTATAATGAAAACATGTTCTTAATTGCCAAAAGTTTTTGAAGCTTTGTTATCGCAAGATTACGACATATCTATCGAATATACTTACACAGGCCGCGAAGCCTATGGCGAAGCATACGAGAATGAGAAGCGTGGATCGCAGCATTTTTTAAAGTGTTCTATATTGAAAATGAAGATATTTCACTTGAGCCTGATTTCGAGATTAAATCATCATTTAAATCTTAAATAGTCAATGAATAAAAACGTTAAATAGTCAAGGATATTGTGTGCAACTCTGAGGAAGCAATTTGCAAGTTTTATCGTGGTATAATTTTTCGTATTCTTGCACCGTGAAAAATAACTCATAAGGGTTGCGTTTCGAAGAAAAATTGCGAATAAAAAGTAAATCTGGTGAATATAAATTGGTCGCCATTCTCGAGAAACTCATGGCTTAATAAAATAATTTACATGCAAAAATCAATTATCGTAATTTAAAATGATCGAATAACGGTGAAATACTAAAGTAACAGACACTTACCTGAAAATTCGAAGTGTTTGAAGAAATATGAAGATTCCGTGGATACAGGGTGCGTGACTCTGCCAGATATCTGGAACGAACCGTCTGACTTCGAGGAATTTCCGTGGGTTTTTATATGAAATAATCAGAAAGTACAGTGCTGGCGAAAGGGGAATCGTTTGAACAAATTAACGCGGGAGTGGGGGAGTGATGACCACGTTGTCTCGGTTCTATTGGGTATACGATACTGTTGAATATCGATGCTCCAATCGAGACACGCCAGCAGGTACGTACGTGGTATGTCGTACGAGCCGCATTGCTTGCCACGTACGATATGTACTTTTTCCTGCAAAATCGTAAAATCGTAGAATTCCGGAAACGCGTGTGTCGCATAACAAATATAAAATAAAATATAAAATTTTAATTTAATTTTACACTTTTTATTTTTCCTTTCCAAAGATTAGATAAATCGACAATGCTCGCCTCGAACTTTTACGTGCAATTTCATGCGTTTTCGCAAACACATAAATGACTATACGACGTGCTTAAAAATGACCTTGCTCTGTTTTTTCGCACAATCGTGAAATCCCGTAACCGTGTATGTGTGTCGGAAGACAAATGGTCTGTAACATACTTAAGTTTAAAAAATTCTTTTTGCAGCATTTTTACGATGCCGAAGATATCACTTATGTTCGATCGTTTAATTAACATAATTGTTTTTTTGACGTTTTGAATTTTTCTCCCAACTCCAACTCATTCTATCTTGAAAGATCGTAATGAAAACAGTGCTTACGACGGGATTTCGAGGATATGGATTTTTTAAATTTCATTAAACACGCGTTTGAAAATTCTCAACTCTGAGCGGAACGAACTTGGACGAATCGATAATTCGTTGGGCTCACCTCTCTGCACACCATGCCTGGAATTTCTGCCTTTGCGGAAATATATAAAATTGCGCGTGAAATCTCGAGGCGAGTATTGTCGATCTATCCAATCTTTTGTCGAAAGACAAATAAGAAATGAAAAATAAAGTTGGAATTTTATATTTGTTTTGCGACGAACACGTTTCCGGGTTTTCACGACTTTACACGGAAGAAAAAAATTGAGTTTATTTTTAAGCACATCATGCCTGGCATTTATACCTTTGCGGAAATCTTCGTACTGGCGGAGTTACCGGTTGAATTTGTGTTATTCCATAAAAAAATTACGTTGAATCAAGTGTTTTTATGCCACTACAAATAACATTGATATACAAAATGTTAAAGTAACTACTGCAATCCCATTCAGTGAAATCAGTGGTCAATATCTATTTAGGATTTTTACTACTTGGTTCACAGGAAAAAGATGCTCTGATATCTTTGTCGTTTGATCTGCCGTAAGCAGACAGAGATTCTCTGGTCAGTCCTGTGAAAAAATATCTTTGACAGAAAGAAATCATAGGCCGCTCTGACTCTCACTTCTCATGTAATTTGCGATAGACATTACAGTAGATAATGGTCTAAAAGTTACAGCGGTTCAGATTTTTTTGTCCAGCAGATATTTTTCATTGTGTTCGTTAAGAATGATACTTTCATTATCGAAAAGGTTTGCAGCGTCAAGTTATTTTATCTACATGTTATATGTTTTCAAGGTGAATATGTGAAACTACTGACACATTCACTCCGTACTGGCGGAGTTACCAGTTGAATTTGTGTTATTCCATAAAAAGATTGCGCTGAATCAAGTGTTTTTAATGCCAGTACAGGTTACACTGACATGAGCCAGTGTAACCTCTTCGATGATGAACATATTTTTATTACTTACTCCGCAGAAAGAAAGATTCTCTAACATCTTTGCCGTTTAATGCGCTGAAAATCATCTCTGAGATTTTCAGTGCTCACTCCGCAGAAAAAAGACTCTAACAATCACAAACAATTATTGTACGCAGTAACACTTCAAAGTGTCGTTTTTATTGAATTATTCCACAATTCAATATCTGACAGCTCACGCTCACTCGTTGACTACTCAACTCATGCAAAATTCCATTGCGATCGGTCGTACCGTGTCGAAAAAAGTAGGTTTGCCGTTTTCGAGTCGGTCGAGGCGTGTGATACATCGGCTTAATGGCAATGAATGGCAGAATTTGCTAATGGTAGGTTTCCCACAAAAATTAAACGGCCCAAACGTCCTCTGCTTGTGTGTCAAAAGACTTTCGGTGACTTACTGTATATATTGTTAGAATTTTTTTTCGAAGTTACTGCTCGCATGTTCAACAAATTGAAGGCGACATCATAATCGAACACGAGAATTTACCTTTTTGGCATTGATCAAGGATCCCCAATGGTTAGCAACGCCCGAAAGTTTACATCAGTTTTTCAATTCGTTCGAGTATCAAGGCTAAAAAACTTTTCGAGACACGCAATATCAATGCTCGTACTTCCAACCTCGGAACTCGGATAATTATAACCATTAGTGAATGGATTTGCGAGTAAGCTTCGAGACTTCTCTCTCTCGCTCTCCGTTTCTTTTCCTTTCTTTTCTTTGAACTCCCCGCTTATCCACGGGGCTTATGGGTTCCATAACGATCACTCGTGTACAATTGTAAAACGTGGATGAGTCTTTTAAGGGGATATCGGCTCGTAACTATCGTGGCGAGAGTCACTCGAATAGTAGAATTCTACGCATTTAGTATTGCTGAAGCAGTAGCATTATAGCAGTTACTGGCAAGCTGAACGAACAGTCAGTAGCAAAGTGTATAGATCTATCGTAAGTGTATGCATATACATATATATAGACACATGAAATATTTCTCATAGGGTAAAGAGCTGGTCTCCCTTCATTCGTCCCTCAAACACAAACCACAAGACGTACCCCCACCGCCGGTTAATTAATACTTGTTCGCAGTTACAGAGCATTCATTCGTGTAATTAGACGAGTTCACTATCTCGTCATTCCTTCTCGTTTTTTATCGCAAAAAGTCAATCCTATAAGAGTGTACGTACTTCATTTTTAAACAAGAAAAATATCGTACAATTGGATGAAATACATGTTGCGTGTGTGATTAATCCAGCACAAGAGTGCGGCTCGGAGCTCAAGTGCATTACAACCTATATCGTATACCAGTAGCCGGAAACCGTAAACACCCATTTTTTTTATCGTGGTATATAGTCCAGTCATTACGTCGAAAAAAACGGGTTAGAAAGGAAAATGATCCGAAAGTGCCGATTTTTGGATATTGTGTGGGGGGCGGGCTTAGAAAAGCTTAACTTCAAATTGTCGACCAAGATTTCCTATGTGCGTTCTCCGTCATCTTGAAATAAGTGTTAAATTTTGTTTTTTTGCAATAACTCGGCTCTCCGTCGAGATACGAAAATTGCGATAGGATACTTTTTTGTTGCTTCTTTTACGCTCTACAATTTAGGTCATATATATTTTTGAGCTACCGTTCATCGTTGTTGAGATATCGAACGAGAAAGTAAACAAATTTTTTTTCTACAAAAACCACCAAAATATTTTTAAAGATTGTTAAATATAATTTCACAGTTTTTTGTCAAATTTACGTAAAAAAGTATCTAAGAAAAAAGTAAGTTAGTTAAAAAGCAAACATATGAAAAAATATATATATATATTTTCATATGTTTCACAGTCGCGGCTCATTCTTGCCGTTTCCTCTTTGTGCGGTGATAAGCTTTTACTTTCTCGTTCGATATCTCAACAACGATGAACGGTAGGTGAAAAATGTATATGACCTAAATTGTAGAGCGTAGAAGAAGCAACAAAAAAGTATCCTATCGCAATTTTCGTAACTCGACGGAGAGCCGAGTTATTGCAAAAAAACAAAATTTAACACTTATTTCAAGATGGCGGAGAACGCACATAGGAAATCTTGGTCGACAATTTGAAGTTAAGCTTCGCTAAGCCCCCCCCCCCACACAATATCCAAAAATCAGCACTTTTGGTTCATTGGCCTTTCCAAATGTATATAATGACTGAACTAATAAAGTACCGTTGGATTTGCTTCGCCATACGACTAATCCTCCAGCCGCGCCTTGCTTTATATATATATATATATACCATATGTGTGTGTGTGTGTGTGTGTGCGTGTGTGTGTATATGTACATACGTCTTTCGAGAGATCGATATGGGCATTTGATAGGGTAAATCCGCGACGAAACGCGTCTTGTAATCGGCATTTAGCGATCTACGCAAAATGGCCTGTGGTCCTATCAACATATCACTTTCGTTTTGTTTCATGATTTCGGACAACTATTACAGATTTATATGTAATTCTCGATCTTAGGGAGAAACGAAATAAAACATAATAATTTTATCGACTATCAGAAAAACAATAATTCCTGGTATCGACGGTCTTGACAAATTTTCTCTGTTCCCGACGGTCCTCGTGGATGCTTAATAATGCTTGGGGATATATTCTGACTAGAACTTCTCGTTATAAATCTCATCGATATATACATATATATATATTCTCGCGACGATTAATCAAGATGCCACCTTGCCGCATGAATGATCCGTAACCGAGAGAGCCACGCTCTCGATTTTAACGATAATAATTACCGGTGCGTGTGTGTGTGTGTGTGTTTGTTGCTCCGAGATTTGCTCGCGGGGGAGTACATTCGTGGCGGTGCACTTGTGCAACGGTATGCATTTAATAACACATGGGGCATTCCGCGTGGAATCAAACTGGCCTCTCACCCTGTGCGATTTTGGTACAAGAATTTTTCGTAATGTTTGTCAAATAAATCAAACGGGATATTAAAGTTGAGCTACTCAGTGTGTTAATGGGCATTATTGAATTTGAAATTTTTAATAAATTAGCGATCGTAAAAATCAAGAATAAAAAAAAACTGCTAAAATATTGACCACATTTTCCAGTTTTGTTCGAATTGAAATAATCTGGCGGTTCAGTCCCGTAGTCCCAACTGTTTTTGACCGAAACATTTCGTTCGGCCCACTCCGTCTTAAAAATAAACTCAATTTTTTCTTTCGTGTAAAGTCGTGAAATCACGGAAACGTGTTCATCGCAGGACAAATATAAAATTCCAATTTTATTTTGCATTTTTTATTTGTCTATCGACAAAAGATTAGATAGATCGAGAATACTCGCCTCGAGCTTTTACGCGCAATTTTATACATTTCCGCAAAGGCACAAATGCCAGGCATGGTGTGCTTAAAAATAAACTCAATTTTTTCTTCCGTGTAAAGTCGTGAAATCGCGTAAACGTGTTCATCGCAGCACAAATATAAAATTCCAATTTTATCTTTCATTTTTTATTTGTCCCTCGACAAAAGATTAGATAGATCGAGAATACTCGCCTCGAGCTTTCACGCGAAATCTTATACATTTCCGCAAAGGCAGAAATGCCAGGTATGATGTGCTTAAAAATAAACTCAATTTTTTCTTCCGCGTAAAGTCGTAAAATCACGGAAACGTCTTCGTCGTAAAATTCCAATTTTATTTTTCATTTTTTATTTGTCCTTCGACAAAAGATTAGATAGATCGAGAATACTCGCCTCGAGCTTTTACGCGCAATTTTATACATTTCCGCAAAGGCACAAATGCCAGGCATGATGTACTTAAAAATAATCTCAATTTTTCCTCCATTGTAAAGTCGTGAAATCCCGGAAACGTGTGCGTCGAAAAACAAATGTAAAACAAAATATAAAATTGCAATTTTGCAATTTTTATTTGTCTTTCGACAAAAGATTAGATAGATCGACAATACTCGCCTCGAGCTTTTACGCGCAATTTTATGATTTCCGCAAAGGCACAAATGCCAGGTATGATGTATTTAAAAATAAACTCAATTTTTTCTTCCGTGTATAGTCGTGAAATCCCGGAAACGTGTTCATCGCAGCAGGAATATAAAATTCCAATTTTCTTTTTCATTTTTTATTTGTCCTTTGACAAAAGATTAGATAGATCGACAATACTCGCCTCGAGCTTTTACGCGCAATTTTATACATTTCCGCAAAGGCAGAAATGCCAGGCATGATGTGCTTAAAAATAAACTCAATTTTTCCTTCCGTGTAAAGTCGTGAAATCCCGGGAACGTGTGCGTCGCAAAACAAATATAAAATCCCAATTTTATTTTTCATTTTTTATTTGTCCTTCGGTAAAAGATTAGATAGATCGAGAATACTCGCCTCGAGCTTTTACGCGCAATTTTATACATTTCCGCAAAGGCACAAATGCCAGGCATGGTGTGCTTAAAAATAAACTCAATTTTTCCTTCCGTGTAAAGTTGTGAAATCCCGGAAACGTGTGCGTCGCAAAACAAATATAAAACAAAATGAAAAATTGCAATTTTATTTTGCATTTTTTATTTGTCTTTCGACAAAAGATTAGATAGATCGAGAATACTCGCCTCGATCTTTTACGCGCAATTTTATACATTTCTGCAAAGGCACAAATGCCAGGCATCCCGTGCAGAAATTGTGGCAGGGATCCAGCTGGATTCCAGCAATTATCCCCAGTCTCTGGCCAGGATCCGACTGGATATCCGATTGGATCCCAACAGGGAATCGTCACGCTTGTAAGTTGGATTCCAGTCGGGACTCCCGACCGGGCGTCCCGACTGGGATCCGGCTGGGATCCAAGAGGAGGTATATGGGATCTGACGGGATCCCTAAAGGATTTTATAGGGTCATCCTAGATACGCGTAAATCGCAATAAATCTGTTTACCCGAGAAATATGAGAGGATTTACATTTATTATGTAATACTTAATAAATTAGGTTATAAAAATAGATGATAAATATGGCGATAGCTTATTATTTTAGATTTTTTTAATTTATCGCTTTGGAAACAGCTTGTTTATGTTTTTTTAAGCCAATGACGTAGAGATTTGTTAATTCGGCGGGCGGGGTTGACGTCCATCCCAATCTTTTGCGTTTGATATCGCATTTCCGACATATTTCAATACCTCATCCTCATTGACAGATGATCCATCTGAGTGCGTGTGGTATCTCGTAAGTGCGGCTGAAATCAGATTTCAAAAAATAGTTACATCTATTTGCTTTTCTGTTAGTCTTGCGACAAGTTGAGAATTATGAATATAGCTCATAATTTTTTGTAGCGTAGTTCATCAGAGCAAATGTTTTAACATTCTCAACTTATCGCAAGGTTCAGTTTGCACCGATAAGCCCATTTGGCTTTGCAAGGTCTCAGTTTCTTCATGAGAAGATTTTGTATGGTCCAACGGTACACATTTTCATTTGAAGCTCATGCACAGAGGATATCTGCGCATGAGGTTCAAATGAAAATGTGTACCGTCAGACCATAAAAAATCTTCTCATGAAGGGTCAACCATCACCGCAAAGTGAACCTTGCGACAAGTTGAGAATGTTAAATATTTGCTGTGATGAACTACGCTACAAAAAATTATTTCAATTATGAATATATCTCATACTTTTATTGTAGCGTAGTTCATCAGAGCAAATATTTTAACATTCTCAACTTAGCGCAAGGTTCAGTTTGCACCGATAAGCCCATTTGGCTTCGCAAGGTCTCAGTTTCTTCATGAGAAGATTTTGTATGGTCCGACAGTACACATTATTATTTGAAGCTCATGCGCAGATATCCTCTGCACATGAGATCCAAATGAAAATGTGTACTATCAGACCATAAAAAATCTTCTCATGAAGAGCCAAATGGGCTCATCAGTGCAAAGTGCACCTTGCGACAAGTTGAGAATTATGAATATAGCTCATAATTTTTTGTAGCGTAGTTCATCAGAGCAAATGTTTTAACATTCTCAACTTATCGTAAGGTTCAGTTTGCACCGATAAGCTCATTTGGCTTTGCAAGGTCTCAGTTTATTCATGAGAAGATTTTGTATGGTCCAACGGTACACATTTTCATTTGAAGCTCATGCGCAGATATCCTCTGCGCATGAGATTCAAATGAAAATGTGTACCGTCAGACCATAAAAAATCTTCTCATGAAGAGTCAATCATCAGTGCAAAGTGAACCTTGCGACAAGTTGAGAATGTTAAATATTTGCTGTGATGAATTACGCTACAAAAAATTATTTCAATTATGAATATATCTCATACTTTTTTTGTAGTGTAGTTCATCAGAGCAAATATTTTAACATTCTTAACTTGTCGCAAGGCTCAGTTTGCACCGATAAGCCCATTTAGCTTTTTTGGTGGTCCGATGGCACACATTTTCAATTGAAGCTCATGGGCAGAGGATATCTGCGCATGAGCTTTAAATGAAAATGTGTATCGTCGGACCATACAAAATCTTCTCATGAAGAGCCAAATGCGCTTATCAGTGCAAACTTAACCTTGCAACAAGTTGAGCAAATTAAAATATTTGCTCTGATGAATTACGCTACAAAAAAAATTGTTTCAATTATGAATATATCTGATTATTTTGGTGTTCTTCGAGTAGTATTTTTTAAAAGCAACAGTGTTGCAGTTTTTATTCATCTTTTGCCAACTCGACCCCGTTGATACAACTGACTATGAACCTGCTTTCAATTATTTCGTTTTAGGCTTTCTATTGAAACGTAAATTATTAAAAATTTTCTTTCTTACTTGAAACTGATGTCGATGCCTTGTTTGGTATGGCATAACCTTTTGATAACTTCTTGATCGATGACTGTGAAGATGTTTGAGGACGTATAACCTTTGCAGTTGAGTTCTGACGTCAAAAAGATTTGTTTCGAGCTCTCCTCGACACCTTGAATCCTTCAGCTTGTGAACTAGTAGATGATGAACTGGAGCTCCTCGACGATTTTTCGATTGGTACTAGAAAGGAAAACAAATTGTTAACTACATTTTTGTATGTTCAGTATTCCAGGCTAAATCGAAGCATCTGTAATCGTCCCCTTCTAGGATTTGGTACCCAATTTTTTATTTTATTACAAACCTAAAAGGCATCCATCGTTTTTGAAGATTTTTTCTGACAGCCCCCATTTGAAATAAAATAATAATAATAATGTTGTTTCTCCAAAAAACCTTTGAACATACCATCTGTTCCATTTTGTAGGATTGGTACATCAAGCAATTCCTCCATTGATTTTTTTTCAAATGCTTCCATGATACGACTTGCTTTTTTTTAATGATTTTCTTCTGCATCCGTAGTAAAAGCATAGGCTTCGGTTCGTAACTTTTTGAGTCGCTGCAGTGCCACATCATATGTACCTAAAGTTTGAAGAAAAATCTTCGTGGCGGTTGTTCTTTCTTAACTCTGCCCTGGAGCAATTCACAAGATTTCTTTGTGTATGGCGGTTGGGGATATTTTATAAAACAAACTTTTGTCTTCCAGTCGCAGGAAATCCACGACGCAAGTACTATATCAACGTCCAGAAGACCTTCCTTTTGACTTTGAGAAAACTGTACAAGTTGAAACTTATAATTTTCTTCATCTGTGCCTGAAATGCCTAGAAACATTAACAATAACAAAGAAAATTACGTTTTCATTTGTATGCACTGCTTGTACCGTTTCAGTACTTACCCGAGTGTAAATTCATTTCCTTCATCGTTGCATTAATTTTTTTCTGCATCTTTCAATTCTCTGTCGAATTTTTTTCATGATTTTCCGATTAAAACGACGATTTTTAAGCACAACCCGATTCCTTACGTTTAATTAGTTCGATAGATTATATAATTTTCACACAAAACTGAAAACTAATATATAAGCTCGGACTTACATGCCCAAAAATATTCTGACGCAATGATTCACAGAAAACGTGGTCGCCACGATGCGTATTTATAGGTTATGTTTCGCCACTACCGGCTTTGTCCGTGAATTTTATTTCTATTTTCTTGATTTTTTATGCGACAATAATTGAACGAATAAACCAATTGTTCTTTTTGTTTATCACTACAACTGTACATAGAATATACACGTAAAACTGCAAAAAAAATCACTCTAACTCGGGCTTGAAACCTCTTGCACTATGAGAAGTTCGCGCAATACAATGTATAATCGGTGTCGGTACGGCATGCGTGCAAATAAAGTATATACGAGTACAACACACACACTGTGTGTGTGTGTGTGTTGTACCGGCGACAGACCGGCGACTGTGTTTCACCGCGCGGCTTATGCCGCTATCACTCTATGGATATATAATTTTTTTACATTTATAACAAGTACATTTGCTATTATACCAACTTAAGCAATATACTTATTGCTTATAAGTAATATTTGGTGACATTTTTTTAATTCTTTGATTTTTCACTATTTCTTTATGCCCAAGAGAATTCTATTATTTTTTGGATCGTATCTATAACTCGTATTTATAAACTCGGTATAAAAGTTTTATAGAAGCTGTGATTTATTGATGGAGAAGCGGAATTACGGAAACTTTCGGGCTTCCTCCTTGCGCTAATACTTTTGTAAGTCTTGTTTACAACCACACACAAAAACACACACGCGACGCGCACACTTTAAAATATACCTTATCAATCACGGTATCTGGGGGCACGCCCCGGTCCAGCTGGAATCCAGCTAGATCCAGCTAGATCCAGCTAGATCCAGCTAGATCCAGCTAGATCCTAGAAGGAAATTTTTTGTTGAAATCCCCAAAAATTATCGACAGATATTTTACGGGAAAATGATAATAATAGCCCGATTATTGAAACCAGAAACCTCAATTTATACAGTTAAAGTTTCGCTGATCAGTGGTAATCGGGATACCACCCGGGATCCAGCTGGAATCCTAGAAGGAAATTCTTTGCTGAAATGTCGAAAAATTATCGATGGATATTTAATAGAAAAATAATATTAAATCCGATTATTGAAATCAGAAACTTTTATTTATACAATTTGAAGTTTTCTCGATCAGCGATAATCGGGATAGAACCTGGGATCCACCTGGAATCCGGAAGGGAATCCCTTGATAGGGAGATCCTGACAAATCCCTATCGGGATTTGGCTGGAAACGGGGACACCCTACCAAATTTCTGCCTGGGATGGTGTGCTTAAAAATAAACTCAATTTTTCTTCCGTGTATAGTCGTGAAATCCCGGAGACGTGTTCATCGCAGCAGGAATATAAAATTCCAATTTTCATTTTCATTTTTTATTTGTCCTTTGACAAAAGATTAGATAGTTCGACAATACTCGCCTCGAGCTTTTACGCGCAATTTTATACATTTCCGCAAAGACACAAATGCCAGGCATGGTGTGCTTAAAAATAAACTCAATTTTTCCTTCCGTGTAAAGTCGTGAATTCCCGGAAACGTGTGCGTCGCAAAACAAATATAAAACAAAATATAAAATTGCAATTTTATTTTCCATTTTTTATTTGTCCTCCAACAAAGATTAGATAGATCGAGAATACTCGCCTCGAGCTTTTACGCGCAATTTTATACATTTCCGCAAAGGCACAAATGCCAGGCATGGTGTGCTTAAAAATAAACTCAATTTGTTCTTCCGTGTAAAGTCGTGAAATCACGTAAACGTGTTCATCGCAGCACAAATATAAAATTCCAATTTTATCTTTCATTTTTTATTTGTCCCTCGACAAAAGATTAGATAGATCGAGAATACTCGCCTCGAGCTTTCACGCGAAATCTTATACATTTCCGCAAAGGCAGAAATGCCAGGTATGATGTGCTTAAAAATAAACTCAAATTTTTCTTCCGCGTAAAGTCGTAAAATCACGGAAACGTCTTCGTCGTAAAATTCCAATTTTATTTTTCATTTTTTATTTGTCCTTCGACAAAAGATTAGATAGATCGAGAAAACTCGCCTCGAGCTTTTACGCGCAATTTTATACATTTCCGCAAAGGCACAAATGCCAGGCATGATGTACTTAAAAATAATCTCAATTTTTCCTCCATTGTAAAGTCGTGAAATCCCGGAAACGTGTGTGTCGCAAAACAAATGTAAAACAAAATATAAAATTGCAATTTCATTTCCAATTTTTATTTGTCTTTCGACAAAAGATTAGATAGATCGACAATACTCGCCTCGAGCTTTTACGCGCAATTTTATAATTTCCGCAAAGGCACAAATGCCAGGTATGATGTATTTAAAAATAAACTCAATTTTTTTTTCCGTGTATAGTCGTGAAATCCCGGAGACGTGTTCATCGCAGCAGGAATATAAAATTCCAATTTTCATTTTCATTTTTTATTTGTCCTTTGACAAAAGATTAGATAGATCGACAATACTCGCCTCGAGCTTTTACGCGCAATTTTATACATTTCCGCAAAGACACAAATGCCAGGCATGGTGTGCTTAAAAATAAACTCAATTTTTCCTTCCGTGTAAAGTCGTGAATTCCCGGAAACGTGTGCGTCGCAAAACAAATATAAAACAAAATATAAAATTGCAATTTTATTTTCCATTTTTTATTTGTCCTCCAACAAAGATTAGATAGATCGAGAATACTCGCCTCGAGCTTTTACGCGCAATTTTATACATTTCCGCAAAGGCACAAATGCCAGGCATGGTGTGCTTAAAAATAAACTCAATTTTTTCTTCCGTGTAAAGTCGTGAAATCACGTAAACGTGTTCATCGCAGCACAAATATAAAATTCCAATTTTATCTTTCATTTTTTATTTGTCCCTCGACAAAAGATTAGATAGATCGAGAATACTCGCCTCGAGCTTTCACGCGAAATCTTATACATTTCCGCAAAGGCAGAAATGCCAGGTATGATGTGCTTAAAAATAAACTCAATTTTTTCTTCCGCGTAAAGTCGTAAAATCACGGAAACGTCTTCGTCGTAAAATTCCAATTTTATTTTTCATTTTTTATTTGTCCTTCGACAAAAGATTAGATAGATCGAGAATACTCGCCTCGAGCTTTTACGCGCAATTTTATACATTTCCGCAAAGGCACAAATGCCAGGCATGATGTACTTAAAAATAATCTCAATTTTTCCTCCATTGTAAAGTCGTGAAATCCCGGAAACGTGTGCGTCGAAAAACAAATGTAAAACAAAATATAAAATTGCAATTTTGCAATTTTTATTTGTCTTTCGACAAAAGATTAGATAGATCGACAATACTCGCCTCGAGCTTTTACGCGCAATTTTATGATTTCCGCAAAGGCACAAATGCCAGGTATGATGTATTTAAAAATAAACTCTATTTTTTCTTCCGTGTTTAGTCGTGAAATCCCGGAAACGTGTTCATCGCAGCAGGAATATAAAATTCCAATTTTCTTTTTCATTTTTTATTTGTCCTTTGACAAAAGATTAGATAGATCGACAATACTCGCCTCGAGCTTTTACGCGCAATTTTATACATTTCCGCAAAGGCAGAAATGCCAGGCATGATGTGCTTAAAAATAAACTCAATTTTTCCTTCCGTGTAAAGTCGTGAAATCCCGGGAACGTGTGCGTCGCAAAACAAATATAAAATCCCAATTTTATTTTTCATTTTTTATTTGTCCTTCGGTAAAAGATTAGATAGATCGAGAATACTCGCCTCGAGCTTTTACGCGCAATTTTATACATTTCCGCAAAGGCATAAATGCCAGGCATGTCGTGCTTAAAAATAAACTCAATTTTTCCTTCCGTGTAAAGTCGTGAAATCCCGAAAACGTGTGCGTCGCAAAACAAATATAAAACAAAATATAAAATTGCAATTTTATTTTCTATTTTTTATTTGTCCTCCAACAAAGATTAGATAGATCGAGAATACTCGCCTCGAGCTTTTACGCGCAATTTTATACATTTCCGCAAAGGCATAAATGCCAGGCATGTTGTGCTTAAAAATAAACTCAATTTTTTCTTCCGTGTAAAGTCGTGAATTCCCGGGAACGTGTGCGTCGCAAAACAAATATAAAATTCCAATTTTATTTTTCATTTTTTATTTGTCCTTCCACAAAAGATTAGATAGATCGACAATACTCGCCTCGAGCTTTTACGCGCAATTTTATACATTTCCGCAAAGGCAGAAATGCTAGGCATGATGTGCTTAAAAATAAACTCAATTTTTCCTTCCGTGTAAAGTCGTGAAATCCCGGAAATGTGTGCGTCGCAAAACAAATATAAAACAAAATAAAAAATTGCAATTTTATTTTGCATTTTTTATTTGTCTTTCGACAAAAGATTAGATAGATCGAGAATACTCGCCTCGAGCTTTTACGCGCAATTTTATACATTTCTGCAAAGGCACAAATGCCAGGCATGGTGTGCTTAAAAATAAACTCAATTTTTCCTTCCGTGTAAAGTCATGAATTCCCGGAAACGTGTGCGTCGCAAAACAAATATAAAACAAAATATAAAATTGCAATTTTATTTTCCATTTTTTATTTGTCCTCCAACAAAGATTAGATAGATCGAGAATACTCGCCTCGAGCTTTTACGCGCAATTTTATACATTTCCGCAAAGGCACAAATGCCAGGCATGGTGTGCTTAAAAATAAACTCAATTTTTCCTTCCATGTAAAGTCCTGAAATCCCGAAAACGTGTGCGTCGCAAAACAAATATAAAACAAAATATAATATTGCAATTTTATTTTCCATTTTTTATTTGTCCTCCAACAAAGATTAGATAGATCGAGAATACTCGCCTCGAGCTTTTACGCGCAATTTTATACATTTCCGCAAAGGCAGAAATGCTAGGCATGATGTGCTTAAAAATAAACTCAATTTTTCCTTCCGTGTAAAGTCGTGAAATCCCGGAAATGTGTGCGTCGCAAAACAAATATAAAACAAAATAAAAAATTGCAATTTTATTTTGCATTTTTTATTTGTCTTTCGACAAAAGATTAGATAGATCGAGAATACTCGCCTCGAGCTTTTACGCGCAATTTTATACATTTCTGCAAAGGCACAAATGCCAGGCATGGTGTGCTTAAAAATAAACTCAATTTTTCCTTCCGTGTAAAGTCATGAATTCCCGGAAACGTGTGCGTCGCAAAACAAATATAAAACAAAATATAAAATTGCAATTTTATTTTCCATTTTTTATTTGTCCTCCAACAAAGATTAGATAGATCGAGAATACTCGCCTCGAGCTTTTACGCGCAATTTTATACATTTCCGCAAAGGCACAAATGCCAGGCATGGTGTGCTTCAAAATAAACTCAATTTTTCCTTCCGTGTAAAGTCGTGAAATCCCGAAAACGTGTGCGTCGCAAAACAAATATAAAACAAAATATAAAATTGCAATTTTATTTTCCATTTTTTATTTGTCCTCCAACAAAGATTAGATAGATCGAGAATACTCGCCTCGAGCTTTTACGCGCAATTTTATACATTTCTGCAAAGGCACAAATGCCAGGCATGGTGTGCTTAAAAATAAACTCAATTTTTCCTTCCGTGTAAAGTCGTGAATTCCCGGAAACGTGTGCGTCGCAAAACAAATATAAAACAAAATATAAAATTGCAATTTTATTTTCCATTTTTTATTTGTCCTCCAACAAAGATTAGATAGATCGAGAATACTCGCCTCGAGCTTTTACGCGCAATTTTATACATTTCCGCAAAGGCACAAATGCCAGGCATGGTGTGCTTAAAAATAAACTCAATTTTTCCTTCCGTGTGAAGTCGTGAAATCCCGGAAACGTGTGCGTCGCAAAACAAATATAAAACAAAATAAAAAATTGCATTTTTATTTTGAATTTTTTATTTGTCTTTCGGCAAAAGATTAGATATATCGAGAATACTCGCCTCGAGCTTTTACGCGCAATTTTATACATTTCCGCATAGGCATAAATGCCAGGCATGTTGTGCTTAAAAATAAACTCAATTTTTTCTTCCGTGTAAAGTCGTGAAATCCCGGAAACGTGTGCGTCGCAAAACAAATGTAAAACAAAATATAAAATTGCAATTTCATTTCCAATTTTTATTTGTCTTTCGACAAAAGATTAGATAGATCGACAATACTCGCCTCGAGCTTTTACGCGCAATTTTATAATTTCCGCAAAGGCACAAATGCCAGGTATGATGTATTTAAAAATAAACTCAATTTTTTCTTCCGTGTATAGTCGTGAAATCCCGGAGACGTGTTCATCGCAGCAGGAATATAAAATTCCAATTTTCATTTTCATTTTTTATTTGTCCTTTGACAAAAGATTAGATAGATCGACAATACTCGCCTCGAGCTTTTACGCGCAATTTTATACATTTCCGCAAAGACACAAATGCCAGGCATGGTGTGCTTAAAAATAAACTCAATTTTTCCTTCCGTGTAAAGTCGTGAATTCCCGGAAACGTGTGCGTCGCAAAACAAATATAAAACAAAATATAAAATTGCAATTTTATTTTCCATTTTTTATTTGTCCTCCAACAAAGATTACATAGATCGAGAATACTCGCCTCGAGCTTTCACGCGCAATTTTATACATTTCCGCAAAGGCATAAATGCCAGGCATGTTGTGCTTAAAAATAAACTCAATTTTTCCTTCCGTGTAAAGTCATGAAATCCCGAAAACGTGTGCGTCGCAAAACAAATATAAAACAAAATATAAAATTGCAATTTTATTTTCCATTTTTTATTTGTCCTCCAACAAAGATTAGATAGATCGAGAATACTCGCCTCGAGCTTTTACGCGCAATTTTATACATTTCCGCAAAGGCACAAATGCCAGGCATGGTGTGCTTAAAAATAAACTCAATTTTTCCTTCCATGTAAAGTCCTGAAATCCCGAAAACGTGTGCGTCGCAAAACAAATATAAAACAAAATATAATATTGCAATTTTATTTTCCATTTTTTATTTGTCCTCCAACAAAGATTAGATAGATCGAGAATACTCGCCTCGAGCTTTTACGCGCAATTTTATACATTTCCGCAAAGGCAGAAATGCTAGGCATGATGTGCTTAAAAATAAACTCAATTTTTCCTTCCGTGTAAAGTCGTGAAATCCCGGAAATGTGTGCGTCGCAAAACAAATATAAAACAAAATAAAAAATTGCAATTTTATTTTGCATTTTTTATTTGTCTTTCGACAAAAGATTAGATAGATCGAGAATACTCGCCTCGAGCTTTTACGCGCAATTTTATACATTTCTGCAAAGGCACAAATGCCAGGCATGGTGTGCTTAAAAATAAACTCAATTTTTCCTTCCGTGTAAAGTCATGAATTCCCGGAAACGTGTGCGTCGCAAAACAAATATAAAACAAAATATAAAATTGCAATTTTATTTTCCATTTTTTATTTGTCCTCCAACAAAGATTAGATAGATCGAGAATACTCGCCTCGAGCTTTTACGCGCAATTTTATACATTTCCGCAAAGGCACAAATGCCAGGCATGGTGTGCTTCAAAATAAACTCAATTTTTCCTTCCGTGTAAAGTCGTGAAATCCCGAAAACGTGTGCGTCGCAAAACAAATATAAAACAAAATATAAAATTGCAATTTTATTTTCCATTTTTTATTTGTCCTCCAACAAAGATTAGATAGATCGAGAATACTCGCCTCGAGCTTTTACGCGCAATTTTATACATTTCTGCAAAGGCACAAATGCCAGGCATGGTGTGCTTAAAAATAAACTCAATTTTTCCTTCCGTGTAAAGTCGTGAATTCCCGGAAACGTGTGCGTCGCAAAACAAATATAAAACAAAATATAAAATTGCAATTTTATTTTCCATTTTTTATTTGTCCTCCAACAAAGATTAGATAGATCGAGAATACTCGCCTCGAGCTTTTACGCGCAATTTTATACATTTCCGCAAAGGCACAAATGCCAGGCATGGTGTGCTTAAAAATAAACTCAATTTTTCCTTCCGTGTGAAGTCGTGAAATCCCGGAAACGTGTGCGTCGCAAAACAAATATAAAACAAAATAAAAAATTGCATTTTTATTTTGAATTTTTTATTTGTCTTTCGGCAAAAGATTAGATATATCGAGAATACTCGCCTCGAGCTTTTACGCGCAATTTTATACATTTCCGCATAGGCATAAATGCCAGGCATGTTGTGCTTAAAAATAAACTCAATTTTTTCTTCCGTGTAAAGTCGTGAAATCCCGGAAACGTGTGCGTCGCAAAACAAATGTAAAACAAAATATAAAATTGCAATTTCATTTCCAATTTTTATTTGTCTTTCGACAAAAGATTAGATAGATCGACAATACTCGCCTCGAGCTTTTACGCGCAATTTTATAATTTCCGCAAAGGCACAAATGCCAGGTATGATGTATTTAAAAATAAACTCAATTTTTTCTTCCGTGTATAGTCGTGAAATCCCGGAGACGTGTTCATCGCAGCAGGAATATAAAATTCCAATTTTCATTTTCATTTTTTATTTGTCCTTTGACAAAAGATTAGATAGATCGACAATACTCGCCTCGAGCTTTTACGCGCAATTTTATACATTTCCGCAAAGACACAAATGCCAGGCATGGTGTGCTTAAAAATAAACTCAATTTTTCCTTCCGTGTAAAGTCGTGAATTCCCGGAAACGTGTGCGTCGCAAAACAAATATAAAACAAAATATAAAATTGCAATTTTATTTTCCATTTTTTATTTGTCCTCCAACAAAGATTACATAGATCGAGAATACTCGCCTCGAGCTTTCACGCGCAATTTTATACATTTCCGCAAAGGCATAAATGCCAGGCATGTTGTGCTTAAAAATAAACTCAATTTTTCCTTCCGTGTAAAGTCATGAAATCCCGAAAACGTGTGCGTCGCAAAACAAATATAAAACAAAATATAAAATTGCAATTTTATTTTCCATTTTTTATTTGTCCTCCAACAAAGATTAGATAGATCGAGAATACTCGCCTCGAGCTTTTACGCGCAATTTTATACATTTCCGCAAAGGCATAAATGCCAGGCATGTTGTGCTTAAAAATAAACTCAATTTTTTCTTCCGTGTAAAGTCGTGAATTCCCGGGAACGTGTGCGTCGCAAAACAAATATAAAATTCCAATTTTATTTTTCATTTTTTATTTGTCCTTCCACAAAAGATTAGATAGATCGACAATACTCGCCTCGAGCTTTTACGCGCAATTTTATACATTTCCGCAAAGGCATAAATGCCAGGCATGTTGTGCTTAAAAATAAACTCAATTTTTCCTTCCGTGTAAAGCCGTGAAATCCCGAAAACGTGTGCGTCGCAAAACAAATATAAAACAAAATATAAAAGTGCAATTTTATTTTCCATTTTTTATTTGTCCTCCAACAAAGATTAGATAGATCGAGAATACTCGCCTCGAGCTTTTACGCGCAATTTTATACATTTCCGCAAAGGCATAAATGCCAGGCATGTTGTGCTTAAAAATAAACTCAATTTTTTCTTCCGTGTAAAGTCGTGAATTCCCGGGAACGTGTGCGTCGCAAAACAAATATAAAATTCCAATTTTATTTTTCATTTTTTATTTGTCCTTCCACAAAAGATTAGATAGATCGACAATACTCGCCTCGAGCTTTTACGCGCAATTTTATACATTTCCGCAAAGGCATAAATGCCAGGCATGTTGTGCTTAAAAATAAACTCAATTTTTCCTTCCGTGTAAAGTCGTGAAATCCCGAAAACGTGTGCGTCGCAAAACAAATATAAAACAAAATATAAAAGTGCAATTTTATTTTCCATTTTTTATTTGTCCTCCTACAAAGATTAGATAGATCGAGAATACTCGCCTCGAGCTTTTACGCGCAATTTTATACATTTCCGCAAAGGCATAAATGCCAGGCATGTTGTGCTTAAAAATAAACTCAATTTTTTCTTCCGTGTAAAGTCGTGAATTCCCGGGAACGTGTGCGTCGCAAAACAAATATAAAACTCCAATTTTATTTTTCATTTTTTATTTGTCCTTCCACAAAAGATTAGATAGATCGACAATACTCGCCTCGAGCATTTACGCGCAATTTTATACATTTCCGCAAAGGCAGAAATGCTAGGCATGATGTGCTTAAAAATAAACTCAATTTTTCCTTCCGTGTAAAGTCGTGAAATCCCGGAAATGTGTGCGTCGCAAAACAAATATTAAACAAAATAAAAAATTGCAATTTTATTTTGCATTTTTTATTTGTCTTTCGACAAAAGATTAGATAGATCGACAATACTCGCCTCGAGCTTTTACGCGCAATTTTATACATTTCTGCAAAGGCACAAATGCCAGGCATGGTGTGCTTAAAAATAAACTCAATTTTTCCTTCCGTGTAAAGTCGTGAAATCCCGGGAACGTGTGCGTCGCAAAACAAATATAAAATCCCAATTTTATTGTTCATTTTTTATTTGTCTTTCGACAAAAGATTAGATAGATCGGGAATACTCGCCTCGCGCTTTCACGCGCAATTTTTTACATTTCCGCAAATGCATAAATGCCAGGCATGCAATTTTTCCTGCAGTGTAAAGTCGTGAAATCCCGGAAACGTGTGCGTCGCAAAACAAATATAAAACAAAATATAAAATTCCAATTTTATTTTCCATTTTTTATTTGTCCTTCGACAGAAGATTAGATAGATCGAGAATACTTGTCTGGAGCTGTCACGCGCAATTTTGTATGTACTTAAAAATAAACTCAATTGTTCCTTCCGTGTAAAATCGTACTCCGTGCCGTTATGGCATTCTCAGATTTTTTATGATAGTAGTAGGTTTTGTGTCCCTACGCCCCCTAAATAAAACTATACCTGAGCTTTACCATCAGAATACCTAGAGAAGTACGTACGGACGTTAAAAAATATTTTTTTTAATCGAATATTGTAAGCATTTAAATTTAAAAGATGATTTTCCAGTGAAAAATGTCGTATAAAACTGCTAATCAAATGGAAAGTTTTAAATTAATCAGAAATTCCGTACGTACTATCGGGTAAAAATTGTCGAAGTTATTTATCACGCCAATTAGAAAAAGATACCAAAAGCAAATGGTTGTAGTCGGCCATTTTGTATAGATGTTTTGTTATGACTTAAACAAAAAGCGGTGTTTCGTATACCGTAAGCGCTTTTTCGATTTCCCAGTACAAATTTCTAAAGCGCGACATTAGAAGTGTAGAAATTGTGAAAGGCAGGAGATTATGATAATTATATGATCACCGTGTTTCATTAAATTGCCCAATAAAAGCTCGTTGCGTTTATCGCTACTTGCGCTATCTTTGAAATTGCTTAATGCACCCTTGGACTTCTAACTACAGAATTCGAGAATCTCATTCCTCTCTCTCTCTCTCTCTCTCACCCTCTCTCCTTTCTCTAGATGTTTTATTATGAATTTAAAAAAAAGCGGTGCTTTGTATACCGTAAGCGCTCTTTCGAGTCGCCAGTACACATTTCTAAAGCCCGAGTCGCCCAGAGCAAGAGGGGAACAGTATATTTATTCGCTTCGTATGTACATTGCGAAGGTTTTTTTATGCGTACATATGTACGCGCATATATATATCCGGTTGTGCAGTGAGGGCGGTCACTACATCCTCGGTGCAGTCTGCCCATTCCCTACTGACACATCCGAACACATATATACATATATATATATATATATGTTTATGGAGTTTTAACAAAGAATAAGGCGTAATAAACGCGATTTAATACTTAAAATAATGGTAGTTAGGCCCTTCTGACCGTTAACATTCGACATATGCACATAAAGCACCAACAGCTGCAGGGCAAAACTGTATAAGGAAATTTGTACAAACGCGGACGTTTCGTTGCACATACAAAACAGTACCCTGTGACGTACCCTTTTTACCTCTCTCATACCCGACTCAACTCTTTATCTTATTCGGCCACGATTAATGTTGCTCGGCCGTAGTTTTCACTTCTTTTTTTTTTTTTTTCTTTTCTTTACTTTATCATTCTCGTATCCTCCTCTGTCCGAGAGATAGGCTCCCTAGAATTTTAATTCACGCGAATGCGGGTACGCGCGAGATTGTAAATGAGAGCTTCGTGTATGTGCGTTATATATGTTCTGCATGACCGGAGAGAGTCTCTCTTGGGTCGCGTGATTCGCAATTTACAACCCAAGAGCGAGCATTCGAGTGAAGAGGCTGCGATACGAGAAATGTACCACTATATATATACAATACACTATTATTTTATATATATATATATATATATATATATACGTATAGTTTGTACGTAGACTCGATGTGTGGCCCGCGCCGTCATATTCTCAAAGGTGCCAGAGCCCCACTCGCCCTCCGCCATTCTCCTTTGCCCCACAGCTTCCGTGGCGTCTTTTCCCGGAGAGATCAACGTCGAGAGATTAACGGTCGTATTTATGCGTGTATATTTCTCTTTTTTTATGCACGCCATTGAGAACTTGGTATACCTAGCTATTTTTGTGTACGTGTATATTAGGGTAGTTCTTAACTTGGTGATGTTGGAAATTCTTTGGTATTGTTCCTCAAAAGTAATCAACATATGTAAAAAAAAAATTGGGTGCAAGCGGAACTTTGTCCAATAATTCTAACCCACCCCACGGAGCTGTCGAATTTTTATATGAAAAAATGCATGCATTCAAAATTTTGTTAAGAAAATTATTTATTATTTCAAAACTATTTATGATAAAAGAATTTTATATTACGTTTTTGTAGGAAATATAATGCTCTACAAAAAAGGTGTCTTGTGAAATTCTCGTGAATCTAATATTTATCACGTAATTAGCAAAAAAACTGTCATCATTTATTCCAAAACTCGATCATTATGGTCAAAACAGGAGTTTGACGTCGAATAGCTGCAATTTAGTTTTCGTATGTATATAAGATTATGAAGAAATACGTAGCGCAATCAACAATGAAATGTAAACAATATTCAAATTGTCAATTTTATCAATTTTATTGTGAATTATAATGAATGATGTCATATATTTTAAAAATCAGCTTACAATAATGAATTACATCGGTTGGAGCAAAGTTGCTTTGTTAATATCAGGATATTTTTTTTTATATTCTTCAATTATTTGTACAATGAATTGTTTCTGATCTTCATCATAAGTGAGACGATCATTGTACTCTGTAATAAGTTCCACTCCTCTTTCTGCAACATCGTTAACCACTTTAATTCCTTTAACTATTTTTAAGCCTTGTAAATAATTTCCATTAGAAATCCACTCGCTCACATCGATATCAAAAAATGAGGAGTTGATTTCAAATCTTTCGAAAAAAGCCATCGATTTGGGACTGATAAAGAAATCAATGTCCTTATCGATCAAAGAAGAAAAATTTATCATGAATGATAATAAAATTGATAAAATTGAAAATTTAAATATCGTTCACACACTTTTATTGAGTGCACTACGTATCTCTTCATATTTCTAATTGCATATGAAGAATACATTGCAGTTTTTCGACGTCAAACTCCTGTTTTGGCCATAATGATGGACTTTTGGAATAAATGATGACAGTTTTTTGCTAATAACGTGATAAATATTAGATTCACGAGAATTTTACTGGATACCTTTTTTGTAGAGCATTGAATTTCCTATAAAAACACAATATAAAATTTTTATATCATGAATAGTTTTCAAATAATAAACAATTTTCTTAACAAAATTTTGAACGCATGCATTTTTTCATATAAAATGCATGTTGGGTGGGTTAGAATTATTGGACAAAGTTCCGCTTGCGCCCAATTCTTTTTCTGGATATGTTGATTACTTTCAAGGAACAATACCAAAGAATTTCCAACATCACCAAATTAAGAACCACCCTAGTATATATATGTAATGTAGCGTGAAGTTACAGAATTGTATTTTCAAAAAATTATCCGTCAATCCGGTGCATCTCGTTCTCAACATTTTTTATTCGAACTTTCGTGTGATCCCCTTACGATTTAATAAATTTAATTTTTAACGTAATACTTTTTAAAAAGATTATCGTAAAATTCACCATGATGCATGTTGTACGTTTTTTTAAATCCTGAATCAAATGAACTTCAAAAAAATTCAATAATTTTTCCCCCGTTTCATCGGTTTATCGTAAAATGCGAAACAACTCTAGCTTAAGGCGGTAGTCTGGTCGAGAGCGAGATTTTTGACGTCATTTCTAATGTGCAATAACGTTTAAACCGTAGAAGTTGTCTTGATGAAAATTTACACGTGCATTTATTGATCCTTAGAGAATACTTGTACATTAAAAAAAAAAAATTATTTTAAATATTTTCATGTAGTTTTTTGCCTTGTTGCAACATGGTGCGCCGAAAGCCGCCTCAATCGGCGCCCACTATGGACGATGTTGTATGCATCTGGAAAACAAAAACTATATATTCTCAATCTGTATGAATATTCTGAGCACTGGTAGCAGAATTGGTACTTAAAAAAATTTTTCGACAAAATGGCGGCCTGTTGAACTTTCATTAATGATATTTCATACATTTTGGGGTATTCGACCAGTTATAAAATGTCGGCAAAATTATTGTTCGACTCAATTCTGCTACCAGTTCTCGGAAACAGGCTACCTCAGGTACGTGCAAAATTTGCAAAAAAACATAGTTCTGAGATAAACGCGTTCAAAGTTTTACCTGAGCGCGCGGCTTGCTTAGAATTTTTATTTCTCGGCTAATTTTTAAAATATTAATAAACGGTTTTCAGGAGCGTATGAAGAAAGGTCCAAGGAATAAGAAAATGAAAAAATAAAAAAAACGATTTCTTCACATTTCTAGACCAGACTACCGCGTTAATAGTCACGCAAATGAGTGAAATTCTTCTGACCATTATAAAAGATTAATTTGCTTGGCGCACAATGCTCCATGCGTCTATCTTCATTCAGAGAATTTTTCTAACTCAAAGTCACGCGGGAACGAAGAAAAACACAAGATAATTCATACGACTCCCTTTCTCATTTCTCAAGAGCCTTGCTGTTCTGTCTCTCGTGTAAAGAATCAAATCGAATATATTCCCTCGAATCTCCGCAGTCGCTTTACTTTCCATCTCCTTGATTTGGCAAACATTTTTGAATCGCACAGCGAAAATAGAGGGCGGGAGGGTAAGACGGATAAGATATAACCTGAGTGCACTTTTATCTTCTCTCGTATTAACTTCGAAATTAATGAGAGGCGTTACGAAGCAATCATGAGACTTTCGGCACGAGATGGAAAAGAAGGATATGTTTTTTTTTTCTCCGATGTGAAAAATCGTTTCGCCTGGATAGGCAGAAACGAAAGCGCAGAGTCATTAAATTTTGTTAGTTGCACGTTCGTTAATAATCTTCTCCCGTGCTTGTCCAATCGTGAGTACTGGTAGTGAACTTTATTTGCATACGGAATATTTCATGTGAAAATAGATGATATAGGGACAGCTTTCCGGGCGACATTTTATTGGTTAACGGTGTCGTCAAAATTGTACAAAAAAACAGCGATCCTTAATACAATTGAGAAGACTTTTATCTTAATTTAATTTTGGGGAAGTTAAATGACTTCCCCAAAATTCTCCTGACCTTTTTACACGGAATATCCCATATGAAACGTGTATAACAACCGGCACATTAAAATTAATGACGTTAGCTTCGATGATTGATAGTCAGAAGCTCAGACTCCGTCTCTCTCTCTGTCTCTCTCTCTCTTTCACTTCTTTTGCCTTCTCCCGTTTCTCCCATCGGATCTGGGGCTCATACACTACGAAAGAATATACCGCTATCGTAACTAATTCAACTCGAGCGGGATGCGAATTCTTCGCTCCTGTAGCGAGAATGCATAAACTAACAATCTCGAAATACTAATCGAGGAACAGGATCATTAATATAGAAATAATAAAAATATTCACGTAAAAATAACTTTTAAAAATGATTTTTACCGTATATTTTGATTTTGAATTTTTCCAACATTGTTTTACACGGTTTAATTATCTCTTCGCCACTCTCTCGGACACACAACAAATGTAAAAAAGTAACAAACCATTCATTATCACGTTCACGGTGCGTGTTCGTCTTTTCGCACGCGCGCTCAAATTACATAATCGTCGTATTTCGAGTCTCGCGCACGTTGTATCAGTGGGCACCGCGTGTTTTTTGTACAAAATGATTGCCACATGCACGTGAAACGTATGCGTATTTTTTTTAACCCGGGACCACCGATGGAATTTCGAAATTTTATCGTTTTACATAATTTCACGAATTTTTTTTCGTTTGATCATCATTATTTTTGTTTACTTTTCACTCTCGTCGAACTATAGCTACAAAGTAGTGACAAAAACTGGTTCAATCGTTCCAATAATGCTATTAAGTATTCGGAAGGGCCGGGGAAGAGGAGATTACTATATCCGGTTCTCGGAGAAAAGACTAGCGAGGTCCTTAAAGAGCACGTATACAATGTGTACACAATGTGCAATTGTGCAGATCGCCCGAGCAGGAAACGAAAGACGATCAAATATATAGAGAATGAATCGCGATCTTGCAAGCAGAGAGAAGAAAAGCACGTGTCGTCGAATCTCGTTTAACAACGGTCCCTCGCTCGTTTCAAGACTTAACTCCCTCCTCTCTCTCTTTCTCTCTCTCGAGTCTATCGATCCCCTCAACGACCTCGTTTTCCTCACAGAGAATAAGACCCAACGCTGTATGTTCAGCTTCTGTATCGATGTTCTCGATTATGCTTTTGCGGTTATTCTTCTGCTTCAATGTACATGTAATATCCTGCGGAACGATCGAGAACGCAATATATCGAATTCAACTCTAGTTTTCGTTTTTTTTTTAATTTAAAACAAAATATGAAATAATTCTGTTTGGACCAGAACAAAAATTAATTTTAAAGTCACACAGTACATTTTTTTTCTCAGATCAAACATTTCGGGAATTATCTTCAGGCTCATTTCTGTTTCCATTATTTAATCTTACAACTATAATAAATTTGGAGATTCTGTTTGTTTGTTCGTCTGTTTGTTCGAACGCGCTAATCTCAGGAAATACTAAGCGGATTTGAAAAATTCTTTTTTCATTAGATAGCCCGTTTATTCGGAAAGGCTTTAACATCATATAACTTGATGCTATGACCATAAGGAGCAGTAGCGATGCGTTGAATCGAAGAATGGAAATTTAACGCGGGTGGAAACCACGGGGTGCAGCAAGTATTTGATAAAATAACGAAATCATTTCGTCTTTAGTAAATTTATTAAAAAAAAACGTCTTTTTTAGATCTACAAACGCTTTTACATTTATCGTGATTGAATATTGTTTTCGATTATTTAAAAAATGACCTATTTTCTATAGCCTGAACGAACATTTTGCTGAATGGATAACTTCTGTTCTTGCACTTTTAGCAATTGCATTTGAACTCTGATCATTCAGCATGAGCCTCGCTGGACTTACAGAAATGTAGCAGCATTGTGTGTGTATGCGTGTGTGTGTGTGTTCGCTGGCAACAAAGGAAAAAGACACGGGACAAGAGACTCGAAGAACGAGAGAGGAATGAACAGGACGAAAGAGAGAGAGAGAGGACAACGAAGAAAAAAAAAAAAAAGAGTACGAGAGGGGAGAATGGAAGGGTTACAAGAGACGTCTCTCTGTGGTGCAACGCGCGGCACGGACCTCTCTTTCTCTCTCTTTCTCTCCGTATATACTCGCTCAGTTTGCGAACGTAAAACTCTCTCTCTCTCCCTCTTTTACTCGTTCTCTGACTTTTGCGCTGGTCAATGAACCGTCGCACGTACTCTTACCACACGCGACAACCGTCCTGTTCCTTACTTTTCATTCGTTCGTTCTTCGAATCAGTCGTGATCCTTCTGTACACCTAGGGCATATACATATCGATATATCGAGGATCGGTCTCCGTATAAATTGATTTTAGACTTTAAATCTCACGAAAATATGCGAAATACTTTGAAAAATCATCGTTAAGATTAATACTTCCATAGAATTGAAAAAAAAATAGATATTACAACAAATACAATTATTACAATTATTTTTATTCCATTCAGGAATAGCGGTAGTCTGGTCTAGAGCGAGATTTTTGACGTCATTTCTAATGTGCAATAACGTTTAAACCGTTGAAGTTGTCTTGATGAAAATTTACACGTGCATTCATTGATCCTTAGAGAATACTGGTACATTAAAAAAAAAAATTATTTTAAATTTTTTCATGTAGTTTTTTGCCTTGTTGCAACATGGTGCACCGAAAGCCGCCTCAATCGGCGCCCACTCGGGACGATGTTGTATGCATCTGAAAAAAAATATATATATATTCTCAATCTGTATGAGTATTCTGAGCACTGGTAGCAGAATTGGTACTTACAAAAAAATGTTGACAAAATGGCGGCCTTTTGAACTTTCATTAATGATATTTCATACATTTTCGGGTATTCGACGAGTTATAAAATGTCGGCAAAATTATTGTTCGCCTCAATTCTGCTACCAGTCCTCCGAAACAGGCTACCTAAGGTACGTGCAAAATTTGAGCTCGATCGGTCCATTAGTTATCGAGATATCGTGGGCGCCGATTTGAAGAACATAGTTCTGAGATAAACGCGTTCAAAGTTTTGACACCGTCACGCGCGCGCCGCGCTACCTGAGCGCGCGCCTTGCTTAGAATTTTTATTTCTCGGCTAATTTTTGAAATATCAATAAACGGTTTTCAGGAGCTTATGAAGAAAGGTCTAAGGAATAAGAAAATGAAAAAAAAAAAAAAATCGATTTTTTCAAATTTCTAGACCAGACCCGCGTGCGCGCTTACCGCGTTAAGAAGTTATACGCAGTCAGGAGACCGAAAAAAAGCGATTATTCAAGAATTCTTTCTGGAAAGACATTTAAATTTATTAACGTAAAAGTTTATATACATATTATGGGTAACTTTTAACATTATTTTCATATTTTTTATTTGTTAAAATAATAATTTTTAAAGCTGCTATATCCGACCTCCGGGCGCTCTTCTAAAAAAAAGGCGTCTTGCGGTGAGTATTAGATATCTCGATATCTCTGGATTGGATCATTCAAAATAAAAAAATAAAAAAAAAAAAAAATATTTCGTTAATATAGGGTATTATCTAGTATTTGATCGAAGGAATAAGAAAAATATTAATTTTTAACAAAATGTCGGCTCTCAAAAAAAAATTTTGATTTTCGATAAAGTTTTGGTCTTATATTGTTCATAAGATGGAAAATATTTATCGGCGAGAAAAAATCTTCGATTAATAACTAAAAAATATATTTATAAAGCTTGTGTAAAAATTTGAGACCGATCGGTTTAGTCGTTTCCGAGGAATCTTGCTCAGCGACTTTGAAAACACAATTTTGAAAAAAACGCATTCAAACTTTCAAAGCATCAAACGCGTCAAGCGTTGAAACTTTCTAACGTGTAACTTCGAGAATATTTGTCGGATTGACATGAAATTTTTTGTGTAGATACTTAAATGTATGTACATTACGAAAATGAAATTAAAAAAATTTTCTTTCAAAAATCCTGACTGCGTATAATCCCTTAAGGCCTTACATACGTCCAGCGGTACCGAAAACGTACCAAAAGAAAAACTGTTTTTAGGAGGGATAGAAATAGAAATTGATAAAAAAATTCTTACACATTGTTTATTACTGTGTTAAGTTTGTAAAAAAATTTATTTCAATTTTTTTTTTCAAAAATTACAACATCAAAAATCACATTTTTTGAAGCACTGTAAAAAAAAAGTTGCTCCACGGTCGGCAGTATTTCTTCCTCAAATGTTGACGGATCTGCAAAATGTAAAGAAATTCTTGTAAAATAAGGTAGTAGTTATAGTCTGTCGAGCCGGATTTTTGAAATTCGAAAAATTAAACAATTTACGGTAATTTAAAAAAAAATGTTAAGTTTGTGTCAAAAAAGTCACACTTTAATTGTTTTTATAAAATTTTCTAATTATAATTTTAAAAATCCGGCTCGACAGACTATAGAAAAAACAATTCCGAATATTTAAAAAAAAAATCATCAAAAAATATTAAAAACCGTACGAGTTATCATGCCGCCCGTTTTAGAAAAAGTAGTTTTAAGAAAAACGCGTTTAAAGTTTCAAGCGCGTTTCGCTCGAAGTCGCGCGCGGGTGGAGCAAGAACTTTATGAATTTTTTTAATTTATTTAGTTAACTTACGTCTAATCTCCCATTCCAGCTTCATATTGTACGCCTTCCTTGTCAGTAAAAAATTGTTGTTGTTTATTTTTTTCTAATCGACGAATTGTTCTGGCCTCTTTTGTTGCTTTGGTAGCGTTGATTCGAGCGTGTTTCACATTATCAGGCAGTCACATTATCTACAATAACTTTTGAACTATGGGGAATTTTTACAATCAGCTTACACAGAAATACGCCTAAGACTATAAGGAATAATAATCTGTAAACAAAAAAAATCGATTTTTTGAAAATTCTCGACGTATGTAAGGCCTTAAATAAAATGACTAATAGATTGAAATAACAAAAATTTTTGATAACAACGTTATTGATGTTATGAAACTTCTGTTACGTTTTGTTTTGTCAACTTTCGATGGAGAAGTCGTCGACATACATAGTCACGAGAAAGAATATTCTCTCGGGGAATGTTGTTGATGATATCGCCGAAGGTTCATGCCCCGCATCGACGTGGTCCCCATTGGTCCCCGTCGTCTTCTTCGACGGCGTGATCTCGATTCGGGCTCTACGGCACCAACGTCTCTTCGAACTTATCTGCTCCCACGTGGTACTCGAAGTCTCCGGAGAGCCTTCTATACCTTCTCTTTTTGCCCCTTCTCTCATTCTCTCAATTCTCTTTCTCTCGCGACGCCGAGTAAACCCAAACCCGAATGGTCCGCACATATGCGGCTAACCATACCCGCACGTTCAGAGTTCCGGTGGGCAAGACTAGAAGTCTCGAAAGAGATGAGATAAGGACCTCTTTCCTACTGAAAAACAACAGAAAAAAAAACGATTCCAGCCAGAAATTAACTATATTCTCCTCCTGATCAAAATTGTATCGTTTCTTAACCGAGCCAGCCCTAAATAATATTTCAATAATAATAATAGTTATTATAAACGAATAGTGGCTTTGACGGTCTCCCAAGTTAAGCAGCATTGGAGGCCAACTGGCTTTTGCACACCGACTACCGAGCGGCAGGCATTTTTTTCGAAATTTTCTGAATTTAGTTAAAGGGCAGGGGGGTAGGGTTTTAAAATTATTTTTTTCGCATTTTTTTTTATTTTTTTTTCTGAATGAACAATATGTCGAGAAGGTTGTGTATAAATTTTAAGCCAATCGGAGTAAAACTAACGGAGTTACAGCGTTTCAAACTATTGATTTCACGTAGTAATTTTCACGTATAAAAAACTTTAAATCGATTTTCCCGAAAACGTCATTTTTGAAGTTTGTGAACATTAGAACTCAAAATCTACTGAACCGATCCTTTTGAAAATTTAAACATTACTTCTTCACATAAATCAACAGGTAATCAGAAGGAGTTTTTTTTTTTTCAATTTAAAAAATTTTTTAATAACAAATTAAGCGCGATTTTTTGAGCTAAAATTGCGTTTTTCACTTCCAAGTGCTGCAAAAAATAGAAAAAAAAAAAAAAAAAAAACTCTCCCTGACTACCTCGAGAAATACATCACCTTTAAAATGCATATCAATTTTTTTGTTTCAAATGATCCGGTAACGAGTTATAATGTTCCCCGCAAAACCACTTTTTTCAAGGCGCCTCTGGAGATTCAACGTCACCGGCTTATTTATCAATATTTTTCATTGAAAATTTTTTCTGAGATACTTCAATAGTTGTACAATAATATGTAATTCTATTTAATAAAATTATATTACTCATGTCGCCGCAAAAAAAATCATAAAAATATGCTTTTTTTTCGCCTTTAAAACCCTACCCCGCCGTTAAACCGTTCGTATCAGCCAGATTTTCCGCAGTTTCCTCGTGACCCTCCCCGTACAAATTCGATACAGCAGTGCACTGGGAATAAATGACACAGCACTCTTGGGAGGTCTGATAGAACGGAATGGGAAAGGGTACAAAGGCGATGGAACGTAAATACCTGAAAAGGCATACGATAAAAACAATAATGATAAAGCATTAATAATAATGATGATAAAGTAATAAACGAAAGATTATATTTGAAAAAGGAGATCAAAATTTATTCAGATTCATCTTTGTATGAACAGTTAGAAATTCTTCATTCTAAATTTTCTTTTGTTTATTATTCAAAGCATCGTTCCTCGCTATTGAAAAAACTAACGAATAAAAATAATAGAACGGATAAGAAGATTTGAATACATTTTTATTCCAAATTCAAATACTCCTTTTATAGACACCCAGTTTACATTGTGATATATTATGTATATATGTGCATTTCCTGTTTTTTTATACATACATATATTTCCTGTTATAAATATACATATATATATATGTATGTATAGATATCCATATAATAAAACAGGAACTGTGCAACTCGTGGGCGACAAGACGGGAAAGGCGTGCGAACAAGGGTGCCGCCTACGATAACCCTTTGAGCACACTCGGCTACTACTCACCGCCTTCGTCTACACTGTACATTTACACAATACGTACTCCGCTACGTGCGATATAACTTGAGGTTTATACCATAAACTACATATATATATATATACGAGACTCGAGACGATTCACGTCTTTATTAACGGGAGCGGAGATTGAAACATTTCATTGATACAATATTTCGGAGTATTATTTACTCAAATACATGAAACACCAATTTCACGTTTCCCATTAAGATTTAAACGGATTTCTTAATAATTACCAAATATCATTTGGCCAAAAAAAAAATTGATAACAAAAAAACTCATGAAAAAGTGCTTCCCGTTCAGTGATTCGCGTGGAAGCCAGTACACGGCTACGCGGTCACCCATCCCGATTTATTACTGGCGATTTATTCTCGCGACTGTTATTTAACATTAATTAACATTGAATAAACTCTCGCTTCAGTTACCGGCAAAAAGTAACAATTTTTTTAAACGATCAGATGTGCGAATTACACAAAAAAAATACGAATTCCTCGATTATTCAGTTTATTCCCATTGTTTATTTATTGGGTCTTTAAGGAGGAACACCACTGTGAACGAGCTCAAATAAGGTCCTTTTTCACGAATTTTTATTTTCTACTTAATGAATTATTTCACGATTGTGAAAATGATATGTTTTTAACGACATTTTGAAGTTGTTTTATAAAAAATTTCATTAAAAAATAATAATTATTATGGCAGTTATATAGAACAGAGTGCCGGTCCGTAAAAAAATTTCTTTCAACGGCGGAATCCATATGTCTGACATGATTCATCTGAAAAATAAGACAAAAATATTTTCTTAATCTGCATAAATGTAGTTTTCATTGAGCGTAGCCATTTTTTTTTTGTAATTAATTTTTCAAGATTTAATCAAGATTAAACTTTAAATCAAGATTTTTTTCAAACATGCCAGCATTTTCAGAAAAATTAATTTAAAAAAAAAAGGCTACGCTTAACGAACACCACATTTATGCAGATTAAGAAAATATTTTTGTTATATTTTTCCGATGAACCATGCCAGAGCTAGGGATTCTACCGTTAAAGGAAACACTTTGACAGAACATTTTTATAAATATTATAACTGTCATAATTTTTATTATTTTTTAATGAAAATTTTTATGAAACAACATCAAAGTGTCCTTAAAATCATACCATGCTCCCAATCCTGAAATAATTCATTAAGTAGGAGAGAAAAATTTGTGAAAAACGCCCTATTTGTGCCCGTCCACCGTGGGGTTCTCCCTTAAGGTAGTAGTCTGGTAACTTAAGCCAATTTTCATGTCTTTTTTGGAGGGCGTTTTTTTGTAGGAAAATAAAAATGAATCGTTTTGGATATTTAGGATGTTTTTATTTACATATTAAATATACAAAAAAAAAATAGTTTGAAAAATATTAATAGTTTATTATTATTTTTTCACCCCTAACTTTTTATTTTACAACCCCTTCTTTGCTAAAGTCCTTTTATTTTAGCAAAGAAGGGGTTGTAAAATAAAAAGTTAGGGGTGAAAAAATTTCTCGGTGGTTCCGACGAGAACTATAAGTGTGTAGAGTGGCCTGTTAAAATTTGAATGCAATCGGTTCGGTAGAAAAAAAGTTGGGACCCGGGCTGCCAACTTCGAGGTGCCAACTTCGATCAATAATAATAATAATAATAAACTATAACATTTTTTCAAAAAAATTTTTTTTCGTATCTTTAATATGTAAATAAAAACATCCTAAATATCCAAAACGATTCATTTTTATTTTCCTACAAAAAAACGCCCTCCAAAAAAGACATGAAAATCGGCTTAAGTTACCAGACTACTACCTTAAACTCCATGGCCAGTAGGCGATAAGTAGCCTTTCTATATGCGACTCTCGATAATTCTAGCGAGACACTTTTTCGTTAATTCATTTTTCTCCTTTTCCATCTAGCACGGAAATTCTGCGCTTCACGAGTCGTCCTGGCGTGGCTACAGTCGTACCGTCGCGGCACTCGCCAAAGCCCTCGGGACCCAGAGAGCTCCTCTTCACGCGAGAAACTTGGCTGGTTTCGCGCCCCTTCACCTAGCATGCCAGAACGGACACAATCAGAGCTGTCGTGAACTTTTACTCGCCGGTTGTAATCCCGATCTTCAGAATAACGTTAGTACAAATGATTTTTCGTAAACAACATAACAACGTTTGTTTTTTAACTAAATAATTAATTTTTATCTCTCATCGATTGAAGTTTGAAACCAATTATCAATATTTCAATTAGCAATATTTCATATTTTATCTCGTTATTTTTCACTTCATCTTCTCAATTGTTCATTACAGTATGGCGATACGCCATTACACACTTCAGCCCGATACGGACACGCCGGAGTCACACGAATCCTCATATCCGCTCTTTGTAGAGTATCCGACCAAAATAAGGTAATTGACTAACTTAAGGGAGGGGTAAGGGTTTCAGCGTAAAAAAAAAAACACTTTTTTGCGATTTTTTTTCTCAAATATGGATTGAGCAATTTTATTCGAACCCTCTGTACATTATTCAGCATACTTTTGACAATGTTGTGTAATTTTTTCATGCAGAAATATTGAAGCATAAGCCCGTAACGGAGCTTCCCCCGGAACGTCTTGGAAAAAAAACAATTTGCGGTGTTCACTATAACTCGGCCGGAAATTATCTGAAAATGAAAAACCATGAAAATTTAGTCAAATTACAATCAAATCTTCCCCCCAACGTTCTCTGATAATTTTTTTTTTCATTTAAAAATTTTTGGCGGCCATCTAAAGTGTGAACTGCTATTTTCCACGAAAAATTCCGCGATTTTGTGGGTGGGAAACACCCTTAATGTAAAAAAAAAAAATTTCAACTAAACGTTGGGGGGAGGTGTTTTATATGTAGAAAATGTGTACAAAGTTTGAAATGAATCGGTCAAGTAGTTTTTAAATGGCAGTGAACACGGACTTTGAAAAAGTAGTTTTGAGAAAAACGCGTCTAAAGTGCACTGCTAGCCCGACCGCCCGCAGCTGTTAGAGGTATAGCTTTAAAGGCCAGGAGATTAACAAGACAATAACTTCAAGAATATTGCTTAGATCGGTTTAAAATTTTAAGGACATATTCTTGAAATGTTAAACAATAAGATAAGACAAAAAAAAAAAATTCGATTTTTCGAAAGTGAAAACCCTTACCCCGCCCTTAAAGCTCTTCTCGAATTGCCCAAAATTTTTATTTTCAATCATTATCACCCGGCAATCGATTCCTGGCTAACCACCAATAATTCGATCGAAACTCCTCAACCATTTAACCAGTAATCAAAATAAAGAAAAATCCCAAATCGTAAATTTTTTTTTTTTCCAACCGTCCCTCGCTCTGCATCAATTTTTAATCATTATCTTCCGAAAATTGATTCTTGACTCGCCGTTAATCATCGATCGAATGTCCCCAAACATTTAACAAATAATCTTGCCAAAAATTTCAAATCGTTAATGTTATTTTATTTTTTTTCGATCCATCCCTCGTCCCAGAACGGAGACACGGCTCTTCACATCGCTGCAGCAATGGGCCGTCGAAAGCTCACGAGAATTCTTCTGGAGGCGGGTTGCGATCGTTCATTGCGCAACAAACAAGCGGAGACAGCGAAGGACATAGCACGTCGGAAGAATCTCTCGGAAATTCTCGAGATAATAAACAAATCGCGCAGCAAGAGTCGCGCGCGATCGAAGAGTCGTGACGAAGAAACCGTGACCGAGGGCGCGAATAAAGTTGTCAACGAGGCTAAAGACACGAGGAGCACGGGCAAGGGTGAGAAAAAGCGTGAAAAGACGGGAAGTGGTACGAGCGGAAGTCGCGACGGTACGAAAAAGGAGAAGAAAAAGCACAAAGGCGGTAAACAGCACAAGGTACATTTTGAAAAAGCCGTTATGGGAAGACAATGGTCACCGTACGGTTGTCACTATTATCCCGATCCCGAGTCATTTCCGCAACCGAGATTGGACTCTCTACCGTCCGATCCTTTGGCAACCGGCGAACAGTATTATCTTGATCTTGCCGGTAATATACGAAAGGGTCCCGTTGGCGTCGGTTACACGTGTTACTGCGCGCCATTTTTCCGTCATATGGAGGCCAAACTCGAGCGGGACAAGGCCGAATTGAAGGCACACATTGATCAGGCACACGAGCGATTGGATCTTAAAGTTGCGAATCTCGAGAGACGTACGAGAGGTCAAATAACCGAATTAACGAGATGCGTCGCTGGCGAACGTTCGAAGTGCGAGGAACGACACGCGCATCTTCGTCGTTGGATATCGCGCGGCGGACAAGGACGTCATTCCGAGAGGCCAAATAGACAGGCAAATTTGACGAACGAGCATCAATCGAGCATGCCGACACGCGCTAGATCGCTCGAGGATCTTTTGGACGATAGACCTCAGGATCGTAGTTTCGAAATTCCCGGCGAAACAACCGGACGACATCGCGGAAGTCTCGATGATCTTGATATACCGGCTATCCCGAGACTCAGCGAATCCATGAGAGATTTACCGTGCTCCGGCGCCTCAAGATCGACTCTACGTGTACACGATGTACCGAGACTCAATGAAACATTCGACGGTGTTATTGGACGCGATAGAACATCGCCGTTGGGCGCTGCTGCCTCGCCAACCGTTAGTCTCAGACAGCAAGTTCTTCAGCAACAGGTACGTCGTGATGAGAGGAAAAATCATTTTTCATATTCCTTCACGAGCAGAAATTTGTTCCGGCGTAAATCTGGCGCCCGTCTCAGTGCTGCCCTGTCAGACTGACACGGCCCTGATCCAGAACCGGAACCGGCTTTGATCTGGCACCGATCTGGCACTGAATACCAATTTTTTAATTTCAATTCAATAAAATCTATTTATCTTCCGGGGATTAGGTTATTGGCCACGAAAATCTTTCTGCCACGTTCGCCTTAGGAGCACCTGATTCGGCCCTGATATATTTGACGTAAGACTAACCTGATAATTCACGACGTATCAGAATATTATCAGGCTAACCGGTTGTAGAACCGGTTAGCCTGATCAGGCAAACCTTACCAATTCATGATCAGTAGGGTGGTTCTTAATTTGGCGATGTTGGAAATTCTTTGGTATTGTTCCTTGAAAGTAATCAACATATCCAGAAAAAAAATTGGGCCCAAGCGGAACTTTGTCCAATAATTCTAATCCACCCCACCGAGCTGTCGAATTTTAATATGAAAAAATGCATGCATTCAAAATTTTGTCAAGAAAATTGTTTATTATTTCAAAACTATTCGTGATAAAAAAATGTTATATTGTGTTTTTATAGAAATTTTAATGCTGTACAAAAAAGGTAACTTGTAAAATTCTTGCGAATCCAATATTTATCACGTTATTAGCAAAAAACTGTCATCATTTATTCCAAAAGTCCATCATTATGGCCAAAACAGGACGTTGACGTCGAAAAACTGCGATGTATTCTTCATATGCAATTAGAAATATGAAGAGATACGTAGTGCACTCAATAACAGTATGTGAACGATATTTAAATTTTCAATTTTACCAATTTTATTATCATTCATGATAAATTTTTCTTCTTTGATCGATAAGGACATTGATTTCTTTATCAGTTCCAAATCGATGGCTTTTTTCGAAAGATTTGAAATCAACTCCTCATTTTTTGATATCGATGTGCGCGAGTGGATTTCTAATGAAAATTATTTACAAGGCTTAAAAATAGTTAAAGGAATTAAAGTGGTTAACGATGTTGCAGAAAGAGGAGTGAAACTTATTACAGAGTACAATGATCGTCTCACTTATGATGAAGATCAGAAACAATTCATTGTACAAATAATTGAAGAATATAAAAAAAGATATTAACAAAGCAACTTTGCTCCAACTGATGTAATTCATTATTGTAAGTTGATTTTTAAAATATATGACATCATTCATTATAATTCACAATAAAATTGATAAAATTGAAAATTTAAATATTGTTTACATTTCATTGTTGAGTGCGCTACGTATTTCTTCATAATCTTATATACACACGAAAAATAAATTGCAGCTATTCGACGTCAAACTCCTGTTTTGACCATAATGATCGACTTTTACGTGATAAGTAGAGCATTATATTTCCTACAAAAACGTTATATAAAATTCTTTTATCGTAAATAGTTTTGAAATAATAAACAATTTTCTTAACAAAATTTTGAATGCATGCATTTTTTCATATAAAAATTCGACAGCTCGGTGGGGTGGGTTAGAATTATTGGACAAAGTTCCGCTTGCGCTCAATTTTGTTTCTAGATATTTTGATTACTTTCGAGGAACAATACCAAAGAATTTCCAACATCACCAAATTAAGAACCACCCTAATGATCAGGTCCTGATCCTACGAAGGGGGACCCAAAAAAAACGGGAATTTCACCTCATAGATGAACCTTGTTTTATGCATAATATCAACCACGAAGCGATATTGCAAGTTACAATTTACATGTTTTTTTTTTATCCTCTAAATTTATAGTCCGTTGTTTGCTTGATTTTAAATGCTATTTTTTGAAACATTGAAAGAATCGTAAATAGACAATCGTTTTATCAATATTTCCTCAATTCAATTATCAATTTCCTTCCTCGAATATCTTTCGAGAATTCGTGCTTTTTTTCAATTCCCCGTTACACAAACATTCGTACATTCGTCCAAATAATTTTATACCAAATATGTATCCCTGACTCATCACAAAAGAAAAAGAAATTTTACAACCCTTCCATCCACGAGGAATCATAAAAGAAAAGTCTGAAAAAATATGAAGTAATAAAAAGAGAATTAACGAAAACGTTTCCCTCCTTAAGATCGCCATGAGCCACGAGATAGTGTCGGTGAATAGTCAAGAGGAACGTGAAAATTTACACAAGAGTCACGACGAGAATTCCGAAAGTTGGGCCGGGACACCCAGTCGACGGAGCGTTCACGAGATGATAAAGCGTTTTCAGCAAGTGCCAGGAATGCACAACGGTTGGCGCGGAGCGCGTTCAGTGTGTAGCGAGCCAACGACAAGTCCCGATCACAGTCAATGTTCTCAGGGTCAGAGAGTACAGCCTCAGGGTATCGCGACGAACGGTTGGCATCCCGAGGGACAAGGTGAGAATTTTATTTAGCTCAATGATTTCTGCGTTTTTTTTTTTCCCCCGCTCGTGTACCCAATTCGGCTCAACGTTGAAAATTTTAAAAGTACGCCTGGCTGTTTTGTTCAGATAACGATAGCGAGAGCAGCGAGGGTGAGGACAACGCCGAGGAGTCACAGATCAAACAAATTAACGGCGCTATTACGAAGCATCATCCCCGAGTTGTCGATGAAAATGATCATTATGATTCTATCGCGAAAATGCCTTACAGATCTCGTAGCGCAGTTTACAGTCCAACTCCACCGCCTCACGATGCCCACAACGATTCTGGATATAGTACCCGGATGTACGGCTCCAGCAAGGGAGCTTCACCCTCTTTATCAGGTAGAGGACAAAAAAAAATTATTAAATTAATCGTCACGCTTATGACTCTTGTCAGATTAAGGAAGGGGTAAGGGTTTCAGCATAAAAAAAACACTTTTTTTGCGATTTTTTCTCTCAAATATGGATCGAGCAATTTTATTCGAACCTTTTGTACATTATTGAGCATACTTTTGACAATGTTGTGTAATTTTTTCATGCAGAAATATTGAAGCATAAGCCCGTAACAGAGCTTTCCCCGGAACGTCTTGAAAAAAAAAACAATTTTCGGTGTTCACTATAACTCGGCCGGAAATTATCTGAAAATGAAAAACCATGAAAATTTAGTCAAATTATAATCAAATCTTCCCCCCAACGTTCTCTGATAATTTTTTTTTTTTCATTTAAAAATTTTTCGCGGCCATCTAAAGTGTGAACTGTTATTTTCCACGAAAAATTCCGGGATTTTGTGGGTAGGAAACACCCTTAATGTAAAAAAAAAAAATTTTACTAAACGTTGGGGGGAAGTATTTTATATGTAGAAAATGTGTACAAAGTTTGAAACGAATCGGTCAAGTAGTTTTTAAATGGCAGTGAACACGGACTTTGAAAAAGTAGTTTTGAGAAAAACGCGTCTAAAGTTTATGAAGTAAAAAAGTCCCGCAGCTGTTAAAGGTATAGCGTTAAAGGCCAGGAGATTAATAAGACAATAACTTCAAGAATATTGCTTAGATCGGTTTAAAATTTTAAGGACATATTCTTGAAATGTTAAACAATAAGATAAGACACAAAAAAAATCGATTTTTCGAAAGTGAAAACCCTTACCCCGCCCTTAAATTTTCAGTTCATTTGCTCCAGATACATGTAAACACTCCGTTCCAACTCTATCTCGCTGTGAACCTCGCCACTTTTCATGTATTTTTCCTTCGAGTATGTTATACAGTGACGAACAAAAATTACCTACACCCGATTTTGCGATTTTTTTCGAAAATTGGTTGGTCATAATCTAAATTGTTAATTCGACGAGAAGGACCGTTATCAATTTTGTTCGAACTTCAGGTATGAAAGGTCGGTTATGAAAAGTTCGCAAACATTTTTTTCTCGATAACAGAGCTTCCTGTATAAGGAAGCAAAATGGTGAGTCACTGTCCGGCCGAGTCGACGTGAAATGTTCAATATTACAAAATTTCAGTTTTTCCCCTTCTCTAATAAAATCAAATAAAATATTACTAAGATCCCAATAGAAAAGAAACTCTATTGACTCTGGTTCGTGAATATTTTTTCTTATTGCAGGACAATTGGAGTGCGATGTGATTCTCCCGGCTTCTCACGGAAATTTTCCAAGCGGCGAACAGCTCGCCGCACTTCTCGAACAACCGAGAGTTCACGATCTCACGGTTTACGAACGTGGGCCTGACAACGTTGTAATCAACATCGGGACAGCGAGCCTCGTTTGATCGAACTTATTGTCCGACGAGATTTGCAAATACCGCATCGTTATCGCGCAACGAAAGGAAAGAAAAAATCATCGAGATTTATTTATAACGTTGCAAAGAATATACTTCCGTCCGTCGTTGCCATAAATAAGAAAGAAAGAAGAAAAAGACTAGTATGTAAAGGAGAACTATTTATTTCCTGTGAATAATACATTATATAACGTTACATATAACTGGACTTTTATGTACAATAATCGTTGGCCTTTTTTTTTTTCAATCTAGCCCCTTATGAAATATGTATTTTCTTCCTTTATTGTTTTTTTTTTTTAAGCATTCATTTCATCTCAACGAGACGCTGTCTGTGATCTTCCGTCTGTGGCATGTAGCTTGACAAAGTCGAATGATAGAGAGGTATTCCCGACAGTGTGTTTGAGTTTGTATCGCAAATTTGTACGATTACATAGTCACCGGGACTTATCGTTCGCATATGATCAGTCTCGCTACTCACTGGTATCGCACCGTTCGATATTATAACTCTGGTATTACCGTCGTTTCGACCCAATAGAGTCTCGTCCGATCTTCGGCTTTTCTGCAAATGAAAATTGGAAACACCAAAGAGATAGGTCAGAGCGCAGGAGAGATAGCACGGAATTACCGGACCGTTATTTCCGGTAATGTTTTTTACTCACACCCTCGACGAGTACGATCTGGTGACTTCCAATTTGTTGTCTATTCAATTTTTCCGCGTGACTTTTACAGACTTCCTGCATCCTCTGCAATCGTTCCTTCTTCACGATATCCTGCACGTCATCCTCGTATCGTCGGTGAGCCGTGGTTTTCTAAATCGATAAAACGATACGTGAAGTAACAACCATTTTACCGCGAAACTTACCGCGGACTCATCTTTTCAGTGTCGCGTCGCTCGCGCGTCACCAAAATGATTCAAATCTTTTTTAAATCGTTTATAATCTTTTTCTTAATCGTACGAACAGTATCCGTCAAATAGGATCTTTAACCGTCAGACAATTCCAACGAAAATTGCAGCAAACAGAGGAAGCGCGAAATTCGTGCAAGGCTTTCACGTAATCGGTCGAATCTTTCTCGAGATACACCAAGTTGAATTTTCGAAGCATGTCACGCACACACACACACGTACATTGAAAACATTATTTTCTAATTGTGAGTTTCCGATGTTCTGGCACATTTTGAACACATGGGCATTAAAAACTCGATTTTTTTTTTTTGTTTAAACAAACCTCATTCTAGGACACAAAAGTATGGAACATACTTTGAATACTGGAGAATGTGGAACAATCGGATTTACATAAGAAATCAAATGATAACATGTTGCTGAAGAATTGTAAATGAAAAAAGAACTTTTTCATTTAAAAAATCGTAACTTTATAATTTTTTAATATTTTTCATAAAACTTATGAAGGTGTCAATATTCTTAGGAAAGCCTTATCGTTATTTAAGGAATTCCCTAAGGATATTAATAGCTTTTTTTGTAGTTTTCTGAGAAAAGAACTTCAAACCTCCGGCAGAATTCGTGTCGAACCTCATTTCTTAGCCATGAACGTGCAATCATAGAGCTCGAAAGTTAAATTTAGGTTGACTTCCAGTTACCACGGATGATTAAATTCATAATCTTATTAAAAATCGAACGAAAAACAAAGTCGCGGTGACAATTACTTCTCTCATACTGTAGGCAAACAAAAATGCTTTGTTGTACTGGACTTTTTCCATTAATGTCAGAGTATCCTGAAATTCTTCTTCCGTCTCGCCGCAGAAACCAGCGATGAAATCGCTCGACAACGAAACCTTCGGTACAATATTTCGAACATGATCGATCAGCTCGAGATAAGCCTCGCGAGTATAACCTCTTCGCATACGCTCGAGTACCGCCGAATTTCCGCTCTGAGCAGGTAAGTGTAACTGCTGACATATATTCGGTCGTTCGGCTATTAAATGCAGCACCTCATCCGGAAAATCTTTCGGATGCGGAGATGTGAATCTACGAAAAAAAAAAAGACATGGCACTCGATTCTCGAAACTCTCGAAATGCGAGATAAATATATCGAATTTTGAAGCCAGTTTATCGTCAATCTGATTGGCTGTCGTAAAGCGCGCGTAATTCAAACACGATTTTGTTCATTATGAAACAACATCTATGGTATACAAAGATTTTATAAGATTAAAGATTCAATAGATCATTGACTCTCGCCCAATGCAATTCTTAAAATTTAAAAACCTTATATAATAACGAAATGCGAGATAAATATATCGAATTATGAAGCCCGTTTATCGTCAATCCGATTGGTTGTCGTAAAGCGCGCGTTATTCAAACACGATTTCGTTCACCATGAAGCAACATCTATAGTATACAAAGACTCATTAAGATCAGAGATTCAATAGATTATTGACTCTCGCCCAATGCAATTCTCATAATTTGAAAACCTTATAATATATTATGTACTATTTAACGAAATGACAACCGATCGAGACGAAATAATCTTAGCGACTGCAGTATGGTGTGACAAAATCCGTTGTGCCGTTTGGAAAAAAGTATCTATAAGAATTTGCAGTTGATTCTTAATCTAAAGGACAAGTTCGAAATATGAAACATTCGAGCGCGAGTGAAGCGAGCGCGTTGTTGCTAGTCGACGAAAAAGAAAGAAAAATTTTCGTTGCTTAATTTTTCCGTGTATTCGCGAAGAATAATCGGTTATAATAATAAAAAAAAGATTATCAGAAGGAAAAGAATCGTAAAATGATGCTCACCTGATCCTCATTTCAGGATTTATAAGCGATACGTTATCGAGAAGATCACTGAATCTCACACCTCCCATTTTATTCTTGTACACGGTGTTAAAGCCTTTCGCCAAATTGGTCGGTGTTTTTGTGCCCGTATAAAAATCCGATTTTGATAGATCCCTGTAGCTGTTTACATTCTGACCGAGTAGCGTAACTTCCTTTACGCCCTGATCGGACAAATATCTTATCTCATCGAGGATACTAGAAATTGGACGAGATCTCTCTCTTCCGCGGGTAAATGGTACTATGCAGTACGTGCACATATTGTCGCAGCCTCTCATGATAGACCTAGGGGAAAATACCGTTTAAATTAAGGAGAGAAAAAATGAAAAAAAGATTTGAACAAGTGAGAAAATTATTTACACGAAGGCACTGACAGAATTGTCGTTCAGTCTAACGGGTGTAATATCCGCGTAGGTCTCGTCAAACGACAGAATAACATTGATGGCAGTTTCATTTTTGTCCGTGAGTGCCAAAAGCCGTGGTAGGTCCTTATAGCTGTCGGGACCCGCTATAATATCCACAGCTTTGCATCGCTCGAGAATTTTTTCCTTTAAACGTTCGGCCATGCATCCTGCAAACGCCAAACTTATAGAACGTCAAAATATCAGTAGATTTGTTTTTTTTTTTTTAGGTAAAGTTTAAAAGCTACTTACCTAGAATACCAATTTTCATAGGATTTTTGTTGTATTTAGTCATTCTCTTTGTCTTTATACCCTTCAAATTGTCCAATTTGTTCCATATTTTTTCCTCAGCACTGTCTCTGATAGCGCACGTTACCACCAAAACTATATCAGCCGAGTTCATATCGGTGGTTCGTTTGTAACCATTGTTCCTCAATATCGCCCATACCACATCTGCGTCGTTGACATTCATTTGACATCCATAAATGTCGAAGTAAACTGAAAAATAAAAAATTAATAATTGTGATTCTCAATCATGTCACCGATAAATAATTTTTTATATCCAGTTACTTGATTCAGAATTATTAAAGAGGAATTTGTAGATAAATCTGTGTATCTTTTCAAGGGCAGGAAAAATACAATTTAAAATTTAATTTATCCACGTTTACATTTATCCTTGTTTATTTTTATTTTTTTTCTACCTAAATATAAACAAAACAATTTCATAAATTCTCTGGTACTCGGTCGATATGGCTGGAACCATTGGATGACTCGGTTGAAACCCTTACGCACAAATTTTACTATCAGTTTTGTAATATTATATCTAGAATCGATCTTCCTATTTTCCTTCATATCGCAAACAGAGTTGTTGATGAATAATTCAATTTCAATTGTGAACAATTGAGAAAAGAGATTGAGTGTTTCAATATTGAGAAATGATAATATCGAGACTGTATTAGCGCATAAAAAGATAAAATTAAATCACAGTTGCTCTTTAATCTCGAATATAAGTATGTATTTATACAATTGTAATTACCTCTGCGGTTGTCGCCTTTAAGGTTTTTCAGATAAGGAATTGATTGGCTTTCCGGAGCAACGATTGCCTTAGATTTTTTATTTGCCAAGATAAAATCTGCGAGATCAGGACCATCAGAGATGTCAATATCTCTCCAACTACGACATTTTTTCCGATCTTTCTCCGCAGAATTATGAAAACGTTGAGACGCTGACGAGTCAATGTTATTCCTTATTATACGACTTTTGTCGGACCAACTTTTCGGAATATCGCGTAACAGTTTGTGCGATCTACTGAGGCCTAGACAACCGGAGGCGTAACGTATTCCGTTCATTTTTTATATACGTAAAATCGTTAGTTTGCCAGGATAACCTAGAAACTACGTTCGGAAACTGTTTATTCACCGCTCATCACGTTTACTGACGATATATCACTAGAAATTCCAAGAACCAAATCGTTTTATTTTATCTCTATAACTGAGACCGAAATGAAAAGTTCAATTTACAAGTTAAATGTTAGTAAACAATTTCTTTTTTTATTTTATTCGTGACGACTGGAAATTTAAAAAAATTCATGTAACCGCTGCCTCCTAGTGAAGGCTCCACTTTTACGGCGGTCCTACACATGGAGCCTAGAGTAAAGGAGTCAAAAGGAGTGCAATCTCTAATGGGGAACGGCCGAAAAAAGCGACCTCAAAAATTCAGGAAAAAAGGTGTCGCTGCGGTCGCAAAGTTGTCCGATGTAAAGTGAGCAAGAAATAAACTGTACGTGGAACCTTGCTGAAGCTAGGCACCTACGGTCAATATACACATAATCCTTCGGTGCAATTGAGTGTAATCACAGGTCATCGTTATTATAAAAATTTTATGAGACCTTTAATTACTGCCAATCTGTAAAAGTAAGAACATAGAATAGCATTATATCGATTTTATAATATACTAACAAAAAGAAATGACATAGTTTCGTAAAGGTTACAAAAAAAACCAATGTGATTTCTATTTAACGAAATTTAAAGTACAATAGGTGAGGAGATTGTGCATTGATTATTCCAGAATCAATAAATAACTATAAAGACATCCCAGTTGAAGAATACAGACGATGAGTGTGTAATGAATAATGAGGTAAACATCTCGTTTAAGGGACCCCCCTCCGATTCCTTTCGTAATAGGCTCATCCGACGCGCTTTCGCACGCGAAACAACTTTTTCCTCTGACAAAATTGGGGGACGTTATTTATTAAAAAGTTATTAACAAATAAAGTTAATAATTCATACAGCTATTTTCCTTATACCAGCCAATCCCAATCATTTGGTCCTTCACATGTGTTGTTAAGAATACCCCCTGAGTACATACAAAAAGTTTTATCCGTCGCTCATTGTTTGTTAAAAAGTTATTAACAAAAGAAGTTTCGTAAATCAAAAATGAAATACTTATACTGGCGTATGGTGAACAGTACACGTATGAGCGGGTTCGCTGCGCCCCCCGTGCATCCCCTACACACCAGACCAAAAACAACCCAAAAACAAACCAAAAACAAATTAAAAACAAACCAAAAATAAACCAAAAACAAACCACAAACAAACCGAAACAAGCCAAAGACAACCCGAAATCAAACCAAAAATAACAAACAACAAATTAAACAACCCCCCACCCCATACGCGACCCACCGACACCTCACCCTCCCACCCTCATTTACTCATGTATATTTGTATTCGTATGACGAGCAGCATACGTATAAGCAAGGGTTATATGTGCTATTTACTATACTTAAGGGTTGTTTGGATTGTTTTTGGGTTGTTTTGGGTTGTTTTTGGTTTGTTTAATTTGTTTTTGGGATGGTGTGTGAGGGGTGCACGGGGGGCGCAGCGAACCCGCTCATACGTGTACTGTTCATCATACACTAGTATAAGTATTTCATTTTTGGTTTATGAAACTTCTTTTGTTAATAAGTTTTTAACAAATAATGAGCGACGGATAAAACTTTTTGTATGTTATTCAGGGGGTATTCTTAACAACACATGTGAAGGACAAGATGGCTGGTATAAGGAAAATAGCTATATGAATTATTAACTTTATTTGTTCATAACTTTTTAATAAGTAACGTCCCCCAATTTTGTCGCAGGAAAAAGTTGTTTCGCGTGTGAAAGCGCGTCGGATGAGCCTATTACGAAAGGAATCGGAGGGGGGTTCCCTAAACCCGATGTTTACCTCATTATTTATTACACGCTCATCGTTTGTATTTTTTAACTGGGATGTCTTTATAGTTATTTATTGATCCTGGAATAAACAATGCACAATCTCCTCACCTATTGTACTTTAAATTTCGTTAAATATAAATCACATTGGTTTTTTTTGTAACCTTTACGAAACTGTTTCATTTATTTTTGTTAGTATATTATAAAGTCGATATAATGCTATTCTATGTTCTTACTTTTACAGATTGGCAGTAATTAAGAGGAAGGCGCACATGTACCACGTGACACGTGAGTGCGAGAGAGATAACTGAAAATTCTTATCGGTACTTTCTCCAAAACGGGACAACCTATTGCGATGAAAAAAACTTAGCCACTTTTTGCCACCATACTCCAGTGGCTAAGCTTATTTCATCCAAATCGGTTGTGTCATTTCGAAGATAGTACATTTCGCCTTTTCGAAGTGATAGCCGCGTGTGATACATCCCCTTAAAAGTTTCATAAAACTGTTATATTAACGATGACGCGTGATTACACTCAATTACACCGAAGGGTCATGTGTATATTGACCGTAGGTGCCTAGCTTCAGCAAGGTTCCACGTACAGTTTATTTCTTGCTCACTTCACATCGGACTACTTTGCGACCGCAGCGACACCTTTTTTGCCGAATTTTTGAGGTCGCTTTTTTCGGCCGTTCCCCATTAGAGATTGCACTCCTTTACTCTAGGCTCCATGGCTTCTACGTACAGTAAAACCACGATTTTAAAAACAAGCTGGGCCGAAGCTTGTAATCGCGGTTGCATCAGCGCGGCCCCTTTCGGTGACATATGGTATTCGAAAGCAAAATGTAGCAAATGTACCACTACACTAGAAAAAAATTACCTAGGGCTCGCATTGCACTAAAAACCAATGCGCAACATGTACGAAATGACGAGGTACAAATTGCCTTTGTACATTTCTTCGTAAACTTTGCGCATTGGTTTGCAGTGCAATGTGAGCCCTAGGTACTTTTTTTCTAATGTACATTAGCTACATTTTGCTTTCGGATGATGTCTATATGTCGTTCTTGGTCACAGCTCGATTAATCGATAGTTTTTAAAGGAAAGCACACATAAAATATGGTGTGAACTTGGCAGGAAAATATTTATTCAAATCGCAACGAGGTTTTATAGGGGCTTAATCGATGCGTAATCGTTTGTAGCTTCCAAATGAACTGAGTAAAACGTTTGTTGGTTCGTCGGTTCTGGAAAAAAGCTAAAAAAAACCTATCGGGAACGTGTCACTGATTTTACCAGACCCGGTCATATGACCACAGGAACTTGACCGCACGTTAGTTATTTTTAAAGCGTTTTTGTTTAATGGGGGTGCTTAATCGATTCGGAATTGTTTGTAGGTCGATAATAATCGTAATAGAACGTTTGTTGGCCCTCGGTTTGATTGGAATATATAAATGACCACATGTTGTCTCGCGGAGTGTATCGAAAAAAATTTTTGAGCATCTTTTCAGCATTAGAAAATAACGTTTTTTTCTTTAGATTTTCAAAAATAGCCGGCGATTGTCGTGGATAAAAGTTGAAAAAGTTTGCCTTGGTCTTTTAGGATTGGAAGAGTGACGTAACCAATAATTAATCAAATTCGGTAGCTTCAAGGTCGACTAACCGTTCGAGCTGTCACGGAACGTCCCATATACGTAGCTTCGCTCGACTGACGTAGTGCGGAGCCCCGAAGAGCGTGTATCGCGAACGCTACTCTCGAACGTTGGCCCGTACTTTTCGTTGTTGCGACGAAAAAACGGCAAAAAAGGTAGAATAAACGTGGTAACAGATGGAAAAACATGACGGAAAATTACGCGAATTTTCGGTCGTTGTATTTTGGTGAAAATTTTTTATCGCGAACGTTTTGTTATCGCGCGAAGAGTGCTCGGAATCACTCGGTTGGACAACGTTGAACGACGACAAAGAGAGACATCACGCGATATTTATTATTACAAAAGAAAATATAAAGCTTTCTTCCACTCCATTGTTTATTAATTATATATTTTTCGCGAAAAACTATCGTCGTGATATAAATAATATTGTGCGTTAATATGTACGAGGCTCCGATACCGTGCTACGTGCGCGAATAGTCCCCTACTCCCCTCTTGTTCCATCCCCACTCAGCCGGCCGGCCGGCGAGCGCTAGCTAGGAGCTGCGCGACGCAGCGCCACAGTGGTTAGTCGGCAACTTGTACGGACAGAGTGCGAATAGTCCCCCACTCTTCCCCTACTCAGCCCCCACTCGCCGGCCGGCCGGTTAGGAGCCGCGCGACGCAGCACCACAGTGGTCAGTCGGCACTTGTACGGACAGAGTGCGGAGCTCCGCGCATCGTATCAGTGAAACGTGACTAGAAATATTTGGCAATTGCGCACGGTCTAGAAATACGAACGTAACAATGGGTAACCTGTTAACTAGCGTCGATGCGTCGTGATAGCGAGCGAAATCCCGCGAAACAGCGCGAAACATTTGACAAACACACAAACAGACGAATTTGGATGGCCGAGTCAGCGCTGTTAATTAGAGTCAGTGCTTTTTTATTAGAGTCAGTGCTTTTTTATTAGAGTCAGTGCTTTTTTATTAGAGTCAGTGTAACAATGCCGTGGAGCAGCCGAGCAGCGCGACGCGAAAATTCCGCGATGAAGCAGCCAACTAACTTCAGATTCGGTGAGTCGACCATTTTGTTTTTTATTCCGGAAGACATTTTTTTTTTGCCGCGAGATCACATTTTTATTTCATTTTCCACGTATTTTAGTATTTGTTTTTTTTTTTTTTTTTTTTTTTTTTTTTTGTAAAAAAACGTACATTAACTTTCGTTCTTCGTATTTTTTTATCGCCATTACGTGGCGATAAATTCAGTGTCGAAATAATTTTAGACAAAGAAAGAACGAGATTTTCCTAAGTCAAATAATAAATGAAACAATTCTGTAGCGTCATTAACGCTTCGGTTAACTCGAATGTTCTAGTCGTTGAATATCGCGACAAAATGAACGAAACTAATCGCGAAAAAACGGGTGTTGTCAGTCTGTTTCTCTCTCAACCACCGAGCGCCCTCTCCCTCACCCATTCTTTGTTTGTATTTTCATTACGGCAAAATGCGTTAGCGATAAAACGATGGAAAAAATACTTGCATTATTTCTATATGCTTTTTTCGCTAACGATTTTTGTAGGGGTAATATAGATATACTTTTTTGTAGAGATTTTGAAGGCAAAGACGAAATGAGAAATGAAAAATAATACAGTACTTTTTAACGCTTGAGTGAACTCGTACGTTTGAGACATTGAATTCCGAGAAAAGACGGACGAAGCCAACTCCGAAAACAAAGGGATGGAACGCATGTCCGCGCTCTCGACCACCGGGCTCCGTCACCGTCTTTCTCTCTTTGTTTACGTCTCACCATTGCTAAACGCGTTAGCGAAAAAAAGATGGAAATAGTACTTGCGTTACAGTGGTGTTTTTTTCTCTTGTCCTTTTTTCACTGAACGCTTTTTGTAGGTGTAGTATATCTATACATAGAGAGAGAGAGAAAGAGATCGAGCCGAGGTAGCGATCTACTTCTCGGAAATTAAGAACTTACATACGTCCAGCGGTACCGAAAACGTACCAAAAGAAAAACTGTTTTTAGGAGGGATAGAAATAGAAATTGATAAAAAAATTCTTACACATTGTTCATTACTGTGTTAAGTTTGTAAAAAAATTTATTTGAATTTTTTTTCAAAAATTACAACATGAAAAATCACATTTTTTGAAGCACTTTAAAAAAAAAGTTGCTCCACGGTCGGCAGTATTTCTTCCTCAAATGTTGACGGATCTGCAAAATGTAAAGAAATTCTTGTAAAATAAGGTAGTAGTTATAGTCTGTCGAGCCGGATTTTTGAAATTCGAAAAATTAAACAATTTACGGTAATTTAAAAAAAATGTTAAGTTTGTGTCAAAAAAGTCACACTTTAATTGTTTTTATAAAATTTTCTAATTAGAATTTTAAAAATCGGGCTCGACAGACTATAGAAAAAACAATTCCGAATATTTAAAAAAAAAATCATCAAAAAATATGAAAAACCGTACGAGTTATCATGCCGACCGTGTCAGAAAAAGTAGTTTTGAGAAAAACGCGTTTAAAGTTTCAAGCGCGTTTCGCTCGAAGTCGCGCGCTGCTGGAGCAAGAACTTTATGAATTTTTTAAATTTATTTAGTTAACTTACGTCTAATCTCCCATTCCAGCTTCATATTATACGCCTTCCTTCTCAGTAAAAAATTGTACTTTTTTTAAAGTAGCGGAATCACTTAACAATCATAGGATTAAAACTGCGTATACGAAATCTTGGAACGCCGTAAAAAAACAGTACTCGGAGAACACCAACATTTTGAAACATTCTCATAATTGGAATAATTTTTTTTGCACCACAGTCATCAGTGTATGTATTATTGTTCCCTTTCAACGTCTTGTAAGATACAGACGGCATTGATGAACCAAAACAACTTAGCAAGGTTCTTTTTGTAAGCAGATTTTTCCCAGTCTGTTGTGAGGAATTTTTATTTGAACGTCTTGCGGAGACACTTACGTTTGTAGTACACTTTTCTTAATGCAGGGACATTTTATTTAAAAAAGCTCTGTTACATCGGTGCAAGAGTTTTAAATGGATATGCCTATATTATTCAAACCCAGAAGAACCTTCTCAGAAAGAGAATGACACCCTACGAAGCCAATTTGGTTCATTGCTGTTGTGATGCTTGTATGTAAGAAGTTAATATTGGAATAACATTTGCATTAGTTGGCTTAAAAAAAAATTATTTCATTTATGGTCATCTTTCCTTATAATAATCGTTAATTGGATTTTTTTTAAAAGTTCCAGGATGTCACTTGCGCAGTTGCATTAGAGTTGCCCTTTCACGATTTTTAGGTGACCTCCTTAAGCTAGTCCATAATGTACCCTATGAGACATACTTTATAAACTCTCCATCACTTATCTCTATCTGTCTGTCGAGTTATACATATATTACTTCCAAAGGGGAGACTTAAGTGAAATTTTAAAATCCACCATTTCAAAATAAATTTTAACTGGCATGTCATTACATATTCTGAAACCTAAATAAATATGAACTAGCAATTTGTGTAATTCAAATATGATTTGGTTGTATGTGATTACACCTTCTATAGGCACAGAGTCTGCCAAAAAGTTTCTTATGCCACCGAGATCAAATGGCTTTGATCTCGTTCAGGTGTACTTGGTACGTCTTGACGGCTATTTAGTCAACACATCTCCGCCTGCACTTTCTTTTCGTGTGCCGTATTTCGATGTTTTTGCAGATTTTTGCAAACCCACAGTACGCAAGAAACTTTGTTTTATTCATCAACTCATTTTTTACAGGATTTGTCGCGGTTGAACGCAATATGCCGCGGCCATCTGGAGTATCCGTAATAGATGACATCGGTGTTATTAACGAATACATCCAATATTTTACCACAAACACATTCCCACCATATACATCAAATGTATGGATGGACATGAGTACAGCACTTGGAGGTAAATGGTCTGCACACGATGTTTATATTGCCTTTCGTGAAGATCAACGAGACATTCTAAGCACTGCACGGGCTGATTTGGGTATTGTAGCCATGGATGTAGGGCTCAAGGATTATCACGATATCAAGGACTCTAATGATTCAAGTTTTATGGATAAAGATAAGACTAAAAATGCAACAACTGATTCGGCTGACGACGCGAACAACACGTGTTCTGGAGAATTAATAGAATTTGATTTGACCCTGAATCAGGAAGAATGGGATACGATCAAGCCAAAAGACACAGTTTGCTATGGGAATCGTTTAAAATACGTCTTGACCCCGCGGGTGTGGACCAACACCATTGCTATCACTCTTTGGCGACAACAGAAACTTCCTTGCGCCTTTACATTTAAGCGAGCGGACGTACAGCTCTCCGAAGACAAACGCTTCTACAGTTTAAAGATACAGGGATTATGTAAAAATAAGTTGTGCGGTAACAAAATCGACGCATGGGGAGAAAAACATTTTGATAGCGAAGGTTTGATTGGTCGAGTAAGAACTCAGGACACCCGAAATATTTAAGATTGTATTCAGAATAGAAATATGCACTCCGAAATTAGAAGATGTATTAACTATTGACTGCTGATGGGTGATTACTTTTCCAGATTAGACGGTGTTGTAACGTTTTCAGCAAATCACTTCGTTGCATACTGTCTGCGATCCTACGGTACCTGGCAATTATTCAATGACATGAGAAATGACATAGTAACGATGCGCTATCCAAACAAGGTCATCATCGAGCCGCATATTGCAGTGTATCTTTCTCAGAATCATTAGAACGGACAGTCGTAACGTTTGCGGCCGTTGCTGAAAATGTAAGAAATCGGTCTCAGTATACTTAATATTTCCTGTTAATATTATCAGATAAAAATAACAATAATATGTAATAATATGGCGTATGTGTAATAAACGAACAATGTGATAAATTGCACCTTGCTCATTTACTAATTATTTCAATTAATCATTACAACTCAATATAATTATTTCAATTATTCCCATATTCATAGTGGCTCCTTGAGGAATAAGGATCCCTTATTCTGTATCTTGAGGTAGGAATAAGGGATCCTTATTCCTCAAGGAACTACTATGAATACGGGTATTAATCATTCTATTGAGACCTTATGGAACAAACGCCTCGACCAATAGGAGTTCTCGTTCTTCCGTGCAGTCGACGCGTATGAATTTGTTATCTGGCAAGCTAAACGATGGACCACCAAACGTTCTAATAAGACTACCAATCACCACCAAACGATTTTACTTCAATTGAGATCATTGAGACATTAGAATATATGACATTGGTTGAGAAACAATAATTTTGTCCGGCTAACTTCATGCCATAAAATCCGTACTCCCGCCACCTGACCGCAGAAAGTTTTTTATATTTTGTAGGTATTTCAAGAACTACCAAACCTTTTCATTAACATATTCGTTACTACCAAACGATTCCGCATCGAATAAGCCTTCATAAAACATTTTTGGTTAACATTTGATAATTGTCCGGCCAACTTCACTCAAAAATTTTGATTGTCTTATAAAATAAAAACTATTTACCACCAAACCTTTTAAATAGACTACCAATCACTACCAAACGACCACCAAACGATTAGATATGATAAACAATTAAAAAGTCAAAATTGTCCGGTCAAGTTCCCGGCGGTAAATTTTCAAAGGTTTCGGAAACAACAGACAGCGCCATCACCGGCGTTGGATCGTAGCTCCTCTGACGGAGAGAAACAAAAGCGCGTTAGTTGAAATTTGTTCCGTTGGCGCGTTTCGACTCTCGCTCCATTTCTCGTGTCTGTCTTTCTTTTGGCTGAGGCATATACACACAAATTACACTCGAAAACCGGAGGCACACATCCAATTCCGACCAACTGTCAAATGACAATAAAAGATAATCGCGAAGAAAGGATTATAAGCACGACGTTGTAATGGCAGCGGAAATAAAGCCTGCACCGGGTGTAAATAATGACAAATTCAGTACGAGCCGTAAGCCAATACTCTTGTCGAAATTCGAGGGTTGCCACGATGATGTCAACGCAGCAATCATAATCCCACGGGAAGACGGAGTTATAAGTGTCTGCGATGACAGGTAAACGGATATTTTCAATACTTATTTCGTCAACGCAATAATTCGTTCGTACTTTTCCGATCATACTCGGACCGCGACATTTCGTATAACCATTGTTCTCGTAATTGTTTATCATTGTCTCGATTATTTCGTATTATTCAGATTGTGGAAACCCATAAAAAGTAACACGTCATTTTTCTTGAGAACGATCCTTTGTTCGTTAAAGTTAATTTTAGCAATGATTGAAAGAAAATTTATATTATTTCTTTCAGAACCGTTAGGGTATGGCTGAAACGAGAGTCGGGCCAGTACTGGCCGAGTATCTGCCAATATATGGCTGCTGGCGCTACCGCTATGCATTACTGCGTAGAATCCAGGCAACTCTTTGTAGGACTTGAAAATGGAAACATAAACGTGAGTTTACATCAGCTTACTATCGCTGTAATCATTTTTTCTTTTTTTTTCTTCTATTTTACCTTCTGCAATTGTATAAATACTTGATTTGCCCTGATAAATATATTTAGTGCTAAAACATTATTTGTATAATGAAAAACAAATGAGGATGGATTATAGTAGCGGGATGAAAATAGGTATGCGGCAAGAAGTCAGCAAGATATTAAATAAGAATCTAACAATTTGGGTGAAGGAGGCATTGTAACGAGGCAAAGAAAGAAATTAATAGAATGGGAGGAACGGATTGACGATTGGGTAATTGACCGACCGAGATCGGAACTGATAGAATCTCTACTCAAAAGGATAATCAGAGACGCTGTGAGAGAATTGCTTAACGGGGGGGTAAGGTTAATTCGTACAAAAAAAGGCATGTTTTTGTGATTTTTTTGTGACGACGCAGTTAAAATCACTTTATTGAAACTAATGGTACAGTAAAATATGACATTCGAAGAATATTATATAAAATTTTCACGAAGAAATATTAAAAAATACGGCAATGGCAGCAATTATTCGGACGTGTCTTGGAAAAAAGTAGAATTGCGGTGTCGCTCATGACTTGGTGCTGGATAGTCTGAAATGAAAAAATGAAAGTTCATTTGTTAGATAATAGTTTTTCCCAGTTAAGGCTGGGAGGGTTTTTCGAAATTTCAATTTTTCAATTTTTTGGAACATTTTGAAGGGAAAAACGCGATTTTTACGAAAAAATCGGTTAATTCGTTATTGTAAAATATAAATTATTAACAAATTTGAAAAAAACTCTCCAGCGTTACCTTGTAAATTATGTACAGAATTAGTGTTGAAAATTTCAAAGAGATCGGTGCTGTAGTTTTCAAGTTATGAGAGACACCGACTTTGAAAACGTGAGTTGTGAGGAAAACGCTTTAAAGTTATGAACACTAAAATATCTGGTATAAAACGTTCATAAGCGAATTTTATCGGCTTACCTCACACTGAATCGTCAATGCCAGGTCCATAAAGGATGTTGCTATCATCAAAGATGTCTAAAGCACCTTTTTGCTCCCGTCGACGAATCCTGCCTTCTTTAGTTTTTTTTTTCAGCTTTCTGCTCTGCTCGGCTTACACGTATGGAGTCAGTTGATCGCGCCCAGTCATGAGCGCCGGTCTGGAGCAACGGACGCTCAAATGCTCATAACTCCGTTAAGGGTGAACACAACTGCGACCCCCTGTTTTTTTTCACATTTTTCAAGAATTTTTTTTTGTGGGAAAAAAAAGAGATATTCGAAAAAATTTTTTGGGTTTTGTTCCTTGTTTATTAATGTGTCAAAAAACATTTTTTTCACATTTTTCACGCCGCATGGTGGCGCTGGGGAAGCTCTCGCATCAGGTGCTGTCATCTCCGCGGCACGCGGCAGAACTCTCTTCAACGTCGATCTGAAAAAAAATACCGAGTGTTTTCGTTAATAATGTGATATTTTGAAGAGAAGTACATAGGGATTTGGAAAAATATTGTTTTAAAAAAAATAGGCACGCCTTTGAAATTAACTTTAATTTTAAAGGCGTGCCTATCTTTTTTTAAACAATATTTTCCCAAATCCCTATGTACTTCTCTTCAAAATATCATATTATTAACGAAAACACTCGGTTATTTTTTTCAGATCGACGTTGGAGAGAGTTCTGCTGCGTGCCGAGGAGATGACAGCACCTGACGCGAGAGCTTCCTCAGCGCCACCATGCGGCGTGAAAAATGTGAAAAAAATGTTTTTTGATACATTAATAAACAAGGAACAAAACCCAAAAAAATGTTTCGAATATCTCTTTTTCTTTCCCACAAAAAAAAATGCTTGAAAAATGTGAAAAAAAAACAGGGGGTCACAGTGGTGTTCACCCTTAATTTTGCTCCGATCAATTTGAAATTTTGACACAATATTCTTGAGATGTTATACATTCATTTTAAAAAATGCAAAAAAAAATACAAAAAAAAAGTTTAAATACCTTACCCCGCCCTTAAGTATACAAGAATATAAATCATTAGCGATCAATAATCTGGCTTACCGTTGGCCTTTTAACAGCCAATGGGACACATAAGGTTAAACGTGTTTGCCCGACCAGCCGTTACAGGGTTAAATAGGTATAAATTTGTGGAGGAGTGATCCGTAAGCTATTGTTTTTATAGGGGCATTTAAAATAAAAGATGTTTTACACAAGTTTTATAAGTATCATTGAACTAGCAGTGAGAGAAAGTGTGCAAAAGGAAAGGTTTTACAAAGCTCCAAGGGATCTGCACTGGAAGTAAATATTCTATGATATAGCGAAAAATAATACGTAGTTCTGAGAAAAAAGAACGAGGACCAATGAGAAAATCAACTTCTTTTCATTCTGAGTTATTAATAACGATAATGAAGTATGGAAGTAGACGAAGGTTGGAAGACAAAAAAAAACGGAAAAATATATAATGAAAAAAGCGAAAAGACAACACTCGTAGAGTGAATTCTCACGTGTTATCCTGTCTTTCGAATAATCAGGTTGATTTAGTTACGCTACGTTTCATTATATCATTTCATATTGGCTTAAAAAAAAAACTTAAACTTTGATGTTTATGACATTATATTTTTATGGACTTACGATGGTATTATAAACTGTCTGTGGTATTATGAAAACTAATAAATGCAATTTAATGATTGAAAAAAACCTTAAAAAATGTATACTAAACTTGATCGGCAGGAATTTCTATTGGAACAAGACTACAATCGTATGACTGCGATGCGCGAATATTCAGCTCATCAGGCTCGTGTCTCTGGCGTAATCTTCGCTCCGTCCTGCGAATGGGTACTCAGCATCGGTCGAGACAAACAATTTCAGCTTCATTGCTCGGAGACGGGTCGCAAGCTCGGATCTTTCGGTAAAGCGAGCAACAGTTACGGCTACATGGATAGTTGGTACACGGCGCTGCAGTATCCTTTTTGTTTTCACTTCGTATCGTTGAAAGTAAAAGAAGAGAAACTCGTACCAGTCTCGAAATGGGTTTTGTTGTTGAACTTAACTGTCAAAGATTCGATGAGCAATCGAAACACGCGTTTATCGGCGATTTTGGCGGTGAAATAACGATGCTGAAGGTGGATAGCGCTAGTATTACACTGGTCACGTGCCTCGGCGCACATAGCGGAAGTATCAGAACTTTGGCCTGGGACACGGAGAAGCAGCTTTTGTTTTCGGGAAGTTTCGATCAAAATATCAGAGTATGGGACATCGGAGGTCGCGAGGGAGTCGCTTACGAACTTCACGGGCATCGGTGAGCTTTGTGCATTTTCATTTAAATCTACTCAATTGTACAAAGGTTCTTAAAGCTTTTTCACAATGATTCTTATTAGAGCTTGAACTTTTCCGGGTATACGGATACCCGAGTAATTCGGGTTTCACGGATCCGACGCCTTCAAATCCGTATATCTCGATAACTCGATAATTTCCGGACGGATTCGGGTATGCCGATAGTTTCGGGGTATCCGGGTAACCGGCTACTCGGATAATAACGGATAATTTCGGGCAATTACCGCCGATAATTGATGCCGAAAATGCTGAAAATAATTGTTCAATTTACACAATTTGTGAGGCACGCGTAGATGTTGCCAAGAACAATGTTTGCGAAGTACATTTGTAAGACGAATGATAAATCATTACCGGAAGTTTGAGAAACCGGGATTATATCGGTGTTCATGTCCGATCATTTGGTTGACCATTTTTTATTTTTACCGACTGATATCAATATTAAACAAATTAGATTATCATTATAACGAAGATTCTTGGAAAGAATCTCGCAGGCGTATTTACTTTTATTACCAAACTATTTCTTTACTGTAATTCACATCCGACAAAAACTACAATTTCAATAAAACATTCTTGTGTAGATTAAACAAAGCAATGACATAATCTTCTATACAATGTTAGGGAAACACATGATCATTTCATAAGAACTTAAGGGAGAACACCACTGTGACCCCCTGTTTTTTTTCACAGTTTTCAAGAATTTTATTTTGTGGGAAAAAAAAGAGATATTCGAAAAAAATTTTTGGGTTTTGTTCCTCGTCTATTAATGTATCAAAAAACATTTTTTTCACATTTTTCACGCCGCATGGTGGCGCTGGGGAAGCTCTCGCGTCAGGTGCTGTCATTTCCGCGGCACGCAGCAGAACTCTCTTCAACGTCGATATGAAAAAAAATACCGAGTGTTTTCGTTAATAATATGATATTTTAAAGAGAAGTACACAGGGATTTGGAAAAATATTGTTTTAAAAAAAATAGGCACGCCTTTGAAATTAAAGTTAATTTCAAAGGCGTGCCTATTTTTTTTTAAAACAATATTTTTCCAAATCCCTGTGTACTTCTCTTCAAAATATCATATTATTAACTGCACACACTCGTGTGCAGTTTTTATGAACTTTCGAGTTGGAGAGAAAAAAAGAAATTGTGATCGTAACAGCGGATTCTAAAAAGTTGTTGGGTGTCACATGTAAAATGTTTTCCCGAGTAAATACACAATTACTATAAATTGGAAAACCGTGACGTCCGATCCGTCAACGCTAAGTTTTCATTTTTACCGTGGTTTTGCACAATTTCTTTGAACAGAGCAAATTTGATACAAGTTATTTTCCAATTTTTTTCCAATGGTAACTATTAACGCCCTATATTTCGGCTTATTTGATGACCAGAGTAATACGATATCATTAATTTTTTTTTACGCCGGCGGTCCTATTTGAGCCTGTACGCGAAAAATCGAGTAATTACCCGACATTATTCGTTATTACCCGGTTACCCGGATCCGTGATTATTCGGATATCCGGATACTCGGGGGTACTCGAATACCCGCGATACCCCCGGATATTCGGGTATTCGAATCTGAAGTGTTGGATCCGATTTCCCGGAAATCCCGGATACTTTCGGGTATCCGGCTAACCCGGATAAAAGTAACAGCCCTAATTTTAATGCATTACGAAGATTAACAATTGATTGTGAAAATGTAATTTCAGCAACAAAGTCACAGCCCTTTGTTACGCGAGCGCCGAGCGAATATTGCTATCGGGGGGCGAAGACGGAGTTATTGTTTGCTGGAACATGGCCGCTCAGAGGCGAGAAGCCGCTGTCTGGGAAGAGTCCGACACCTGTCAGGTAAGACGATTATCAGATCAGATGAAGGAGCGTGAAATTGAAAGATGGCAACAAATTTTATATTCTATTAATACTGTACTTGTATTTAATTTTATATTTTACATTTGCTTCTTAATATAGAAAGCTGTGTTGAAAAAAATCGTGTTTTCAATGACATTGTTTTTCAAATGTCCCAAAACGTCAGAAACTCACATTTAGAAAAAAATATTCGCATGTACGCGTTTATATGTATTTGATAGAGGTGCAAAATTAAAACCGCTCTAACGTCGAATTGGTTTAATTTTGCCGGCTAAAAATTGCCATCCAAGTGAATTAGACTATAATTTTTATAAAAGGGAACAATGTTTTTTTTTTTTTTTTTTTTTGATTTCGTAGAATTTTAGAAATTTTCAAAAAAGTGTGTTAACAGCATGTAATTTTTGTATAACTTTCGAGCTAGCGGGCCTACAACTTTTGACACAAATGGGCCATCACCATATGATATTCAAAATTTGATGAAAATCGATCAAGACTTTTACATTAAGGGAGGGGTAAGGGTTTCAGCGTAAAAAAAAAACACTTTTTTTGCGATTTTTTTTTCTCAAATATGGATTCAGCACTATTATTCGAACCTTTTGTACATTATTGAGCATACTTTTGACAATGTTGTGTAATTTTTTCATGCAGAAATATTGAAGCATAAGCCCGTGACAGAGCTTCCGCCGGAACGTCTTGGAAAAAAAAACAATTTGCGGTGTTCACTGTAACTCGGCCGGAAATTATCTGAAAATGAAAAACCATGAAAATTTAGTCAAATTATAATCAAATCTTCCCCCCAACGTTCTCTGATAATTTTTTTTTTCATTTAAAAATTTTTGGCGGCCATCCAAAGTGTGAACTGTTATTTTCCACGAAAAATTCCGCCATTCTGTGGTTGGGAAACACCCTTAATGTCAAAAAAAAAAATTCAACTAAACGTTGGGGGGAGGTATTTTATATGTAGAAAATGTGTACAAAGTTTGAAATGAATCGGTCAAGTAGTTTTTAAATAGCAGTGAACACGGACTTTGAAAAAGTAGTTTTGAGAAAAACGCGTCTAAAGTGCACTGCTAGCCCGACCGCCCGCAGCTGTTAGAGGTATAGCGTTAAAGGCCAGGAGCTTAATAAGACAATAACTTCAAGAATATTGCTTAGATCGGTTTAATATTTTAAGGACATATTCCTTGAAATGTTAAACAATAAGATAAGACAAAAAAAAATTCGATTTTTCGAAAGTGAAAACCCTTACCCCGCCTTTAATAGATTTTTGAATTTTCCAAAAAGTCGATATAAATTTGTTAAGGTTTTGCTAGCTCATGTAACTTTTAGACTATCGGGCCAAAATTTCGTACATCCATTGGGTATCATAAGTTACTCCTCCGTATTGAATAAAAAATAAATTTTAAAAATTAATCGATGCGTTAAGGATTAATGGAATTTTTCGAAATATTTCGGGTTTTGTTAAGGTTTCGCAATTTGCGTCGAACTTTTTAGATTTCGAGGTAAAATTTTGTATATAGATATAGTGTCGTCGAAGGATGATTTGGGTCTAATCTTGCGATAATCGCTAAAACTGTTGAGATTTTATGAAATTTCAAGTTACTTAAAAAAATTTGGGATTTACAATACATGTGGGAGAAAAAAGCTGCGACTTCCTTCCTCGAAATTTCACACAATACTCAAAGCTTCCTCCGCGAGGAAGCCACATTGAGAAAAATATAATTCCTTTTGGAGGACGCGTGGTGGGATATTTCGAGCAAGCAATTTGCACGTTTCAATTTGCCGTTTTTTTTTCTTCAATCGAGAAAATAAAAAAAAACAACCCTAAAAAATAAAAATGTCATTTTTCCGACGTTTCAGTCTTGCGGTAGGCCCTTTTTCTGGAACATGAGAGCCATGATGGATCAACGGCAATTGGGACTTAGGCAACATCATTGTCGTCATTGCGGTCGAGCGCTCTGCGCTCGTTGCACGACTCAACGCATACCGATACCGGCTATGGGTTTCGAATTCGAAGTTCGCGTATGCGATCAGTGTCATATTCAACTGAAAGGTGGAGAGTGAGTATCGTTCGCGCTATCAAATTTCGTCGCGATAACGGTCCCGTGATGAATTTATGTTTCCTTATTTTTTTCGCATAGCCAAGCTTCATTGGCATCGTTTCACGATGCGAAACACAGCGTGAGCGCGATGGATCTGGACGTGTCGCAAAGAAAATTACTGACCGTTGGACAGGACAGGGTAATCAAAATTTGGGACATTACCGCGCTTCTTCAATAAGCACGAGAGTTGCGTTTTCAAATTACAAAAAAAAAAACGTAATTACGGCCGAGCTAATGAGATAAGTATGAAAAGAACCAACGACAAATCACAGACAACGCGGAGATATAGAGGAAAAATAACATAAGTAATAATGCTCTGCATCTGACTCTGAGCCTAGGCATGTGATCGCGAGTTATAATACGTCCGATCACAGGCGATTTATTCGCTTCGTAACATCCTGACATCGCATTCTGTAAAAACTATAAAAAAAAAAAAATTAAAAAAAAGAAGAGAAACTTACCAATTTGCAAATATCGTGATCGTGAACTGTCGGACGCGATAAACGAACGAAAAAAAACGTATAAGTTAGATTAATCAGCTAGTTTATCGCAGGATCAAATTCTTTACGGACTGTTCCTCCTTCATTGGGTATTACCGTATACCATAAGTGTATATTTGTAAATGGTGTTATCGTCAAGGGATATAACTATATATATTTTCTTCGTGCCGGTGTTTTGACAGAAAAGAAAAAAAACATTTCCATGTTACATCGAGGATAATCCGATTGAAGTATTTTTTTAGACTGCAAACGAAAACCACGGATTTACGTAATAAGCCGGGGTTAAAATAGAAATGATAATTCATTTGATTGGTGAAAAAATTGGCTTTAACTGCCGAACATTAATTAGACAAATTTTTTTTTTTTTTTTTTCGTTACTGAAATACTACGAATCCTCACTGTATATATGATAAGTAATCTGCCACAGATTGCTGCGAAGTTTGTACTTCTGAAAAAAAAAAAAAAAATCCGGTTTTTATATGTAGATACCGTGGAATAATCGATTATCGTTATCAGAATCATTTCTCGCCTAATGTCACTTTTTATTGAAATTTAAAAGTTTTTTTTTTCCTGTACACATCCGTAAAGTGCGCTGGTATGATAATTATATTGTACGTCGCGTTGTAAACACCAGCTAGTGCTGTAAAAGTGCATTATTATATCGTTATTATTACTGTTTTTCGTTTCTCTCAAGCCGCTACCGTAGATTGCGCCTTTCCATCGTCAAAAGATGTCAAGGATGTTTATTATTGTTTTAAGGGAGAACACCACTGTGACCCCCTGTTTTTTTGCACATTTTTCAAGAATTTTTTTTTGTGGGAAAAAAAAGAGATATTCGAAAAAATTTTTTGGGTTTTGTTCCTTGTTTATTAATGTATCAAAAAACATTTTTTCACATTTTTCACGCCGCATGGTGGCGCTGGGGAAGCTCTCGCGTCAGGTGCTGTCATTTCCGCGGCACGCAGCAGAACTCTGTTCAACGTCGATCTGAAAAAAAATACCGAGTGTTTTCGTTAATAATATGATATTTTGAAGAGAAGTACACAGGGATTTGGAAAAATATTGTTTTAAAAAAAATAGGCACGCCTTTGAAATTGAAGTTAATTTCAAAGGCGTGCTTATTTTTTTTAAACAATATTTTTCCAAATCCCTGTGTACTTCTCTTCAAAATATCATATTATTAACGAAAACACTCGGTATTTTTTTTCAGATCGACGTTGAAGAGAGTTCTGCTGCGTGCCGCGGAAATGACAGCACCTGACGCGAGAGCTTCCCCAGCGCCACCATGCGGCGTGAAAAATGTGAAAAAAATGTTTTTTGATACATTAATAAACAAGGAACAAAACCCAAAAAAAATTTTCGAATATCTTTTTTTTTCCCACAAAAAAAAATTCTTGAAAAATGTGAAAAAAAAACAGGGGGTCACAGTGGTGTTCTCCCTTAAGGAAGTATGGCTATTACATCCTGGTTAAATTAGTATTAATCTATAAAAAAAAAAGTGATGAACTTATCAAACGCGGAACAATCACAGAGATAAAATTCGTTGTTAAATTGAACAAAAATTAAGCTTCCTGCATGCGGAAGGAAAAGTATCGATTGATAATTTTTTCTCGATTTTACTTTGAAGTCTGAGACAAATTTATCAAATTTACTACTCAACTGTTTTACTTTAATTCAATTTATTCAAATAACGCGTTCTATCAAATTTTTACACATTGCTCAAACAAAATACAACACTCGTAAGATTTATCAAGCTTCAAAAACATGCGAAAATATTTTTTTTGTTTTTTTTCAGTTCATCATTGGACTACGAATTAATAGCCATACTTTTTTCAAACAGGTGTTGTCGTACCTACCCAAGTAGAATGTTCGAAAATCTAATGGTAACGCCAACACTTTATCCGAAGCGTCTAATGTCCTTCATTAAAAAAAATTTTATTACATCGAATAATATAAACACTTTCGTGTGTTATCTTTCGCGGAAAAATTGGATGTGTCTTTGGTCAGTCTTTGTCGAAAAAAATTTTCGAGAATGCTACTTTTGGGTTATTAAACCGGAATGGTGATATTTTTCGTCGAGTAATATATTGAATTTTGTCGAAAAACTATCCGAAGAAATGGAAGAAATAATTGGCGTGCCGCGTCTTACTAGTCTCAAGTAAAATTCGGAATTAAAAGTGAGCCTCGTTCGAGTACGACATTCCGTTTGCAATTTTTTCACTGAATATATATTGAAAAAAAAAAAGAAAAAAAAACGAGAGGAGAAAAAGTGCGACCTAATGGGGTGCACTTTCGGCATTGGAATCTTTCGAGAAAACCACGAAACCTAGAATACAATCGACTTGAGGTTAGAAAAAAAAAACAAAATAAATCGTTATCTTATTGCGATCGTATTACATTTTTTTCGTCATTAATAGTGACAATGCGCGCTTCCATAGGAATAAACATTTCCGTAAGTACGGGAAAATAAAAAGTATAAAAACGCTTCACTGTAAAACGCTGTAATACGAGAATGAGTGAATGAATGTCGGTTACCCGTGACGTTTATTAATTATATACCAAACGTTCGCAATGCTTGTCGTTCTCTTTCTTCGAGAACCATTTCACCGATTGTATGTCAAAATGAGAATGTGGCGAATATAAGCATATATATATATACATATATTATAAATATTATCGTGTATGATGTCTGGACAACGAGGTGTGTACTCTGTAGCTCGTAAGTTGAAAAAAAATCAGTCTTGTATAAAAACTGATAAAAAAAAATATAGCACGTTATCACATATGACAAGATTATCTCGTATAACACATATCGAATTGTATGTTGTATCTTTGAGCTCTAGTGAACTTATCGAAGACCGTACAAGAAAAAGAGGTGTAACCTTTTTGGGTCAAGTCGAATGCAGCTCTGTCTATATTCGCTAATTGACACGATTAGACCGATCTAACTTGTTCTACCGATGGAAGACAAAAAAAAAGTCTCATGGGGTATTTTCTATTGACCGGACGTCGAACTGGACAACATAATGCAATGTTAAACGTAAAACAGGCTCAGTAGAGTACGAGGAACATGATCGGGTTTCGCTGCGTAGCGAATCAAGTAATTTCTAAATTTTAACAATGGTTTATCAGATCAATTATTCAATATTAAGGGCGGGGTAAGGGTTTTCACTTTCGAAAAATCGAATTTTTTTTTTGTTGTCTTATCATATTGTTTAACATTTCAAGAATAAGTCCTTAAAATTTCAAACCGATCTAAGCAATATTCTCGAAGTTATTGTCTTATTAATCTCCTAGCCTTTAACGGAGAACACCACTGTGACCCCCTGTTTTTTTTTCACATTTTTCAAGAATTTTTTTTTGTGGGAAAAAAAAGAGATATTCGAAAATTTTTTTTGGGTTTTGTTCCTTGCTTATTAATGTATCGAAAAACATTTTTTTCACATTTTTCACGCCGCATGGCGGCGCTGGGGAAGCTCTCGCGTCAGGTGCTGTCATTTTCGCGGCACGCAGCAGAACTCTCTTCAACGTCGATCTGAAAAAAAATACCGAGTGTTTTCGTTAATAATATGATATTTTGAAGAGAAGTACACAGGGATTTGGAAAAATATTGTTTTAAAAAAAATAGCCACGCCTTTGAAATTAACTTTAATTTCAAAGGCGTGCCTATTTTTTTTAAAACAATATTTTTCCAAATCCCTGTATACTTCTCTTCAAAATATCATATTATTGACGAAAACACTCGGTATTTTTTTTTTTAAACAATATTTTTCCGAATCCCTGTGTACTTCTCTTCAAAATATCATATTATTAACGAAAACACTCGGTGATTTTTTTTAGATCGACGTTGAAGAGAGTTCTGCTGCGTGCCGCGGAAATGACAGCACCTAACGCGAGAGCTTCCCCAGCGCCGCCATGCGGCGTGAAAAATGTGAAAAAAATGTTTTTTGATACATTAATAAACAAGGAACAAAACCCAAAAAAAATTTTCGAATATCTCTCTTTTTTCCCGCAAAAAAAAATTCTTGAAAAATGTGAAAAAAAACAGGGGGTCACAGTGGTGTTCTCCCTTAACGCTATACCTCTAACAGCTGCGGGCGGTCGGACTAGCAGTGCAGCTGTCGAACAGGTATACAGTTTATTCATTGCTATTGTGTATATAGTATATAGTGTATACTATACACTACAATATTTTAAAAGAAGAAACGAGTCTGCTGTATGGAGCTGGAATCGATGATTCTGTGTAAGTTGGAAAAAAAAAAAAAATTTCTTCACTTTTTTACTTCATGAACTTTAGACGCGTTTTTCTCAAAACTACTTTGTCAAAGTCCGTGTTCACTGCCATGTAAAAACTACTTGACCGATTCGTTTCAAACTTTGTACACATTTTCTACATATAAAATACCTCCCCCCAACGTTTAGTTAAATTTTTTTTTTTTTTTTACATTAAGGTTGATTCTCACCCACAAAATGGCGGAATTTTTCGTGGAAAATAACAGTTCACACTTTAGATGGCCGGCAAAAATTTTTAAATGAACAAAAAAAATTATCAGAGAACGTTGGGGGGAAGATTTGATTATAATTTGACTAAATTTTCATGGTTTTTCATTTTCAGATAATTTCCGGCCGAGTTATAGTGAACACCGCAAATTGTGTTCCAAGACGTTCCGGGGGAAGCTCTGTTACGGGCTTATGCTTCAATATTTCTGCATGAAAAAATTACACAACATTGTCAAAAGTATGCTCAATAATGTACGAAAGGTTCGAATAAAATTGCTCAATCCATATTTGAGAAAAAAAATCGCAAAAAAAGTGTTTTTTTTTACGCGGAAACCCTTACTCCTCCCTTAATGCACCTGCACTGCGCAGCATGTGTTTTTAGCATTGGAAAACAACAATGGTTATTTATTCAAATCAAATAGCCTTGAAAATGTCAAATGTTCATTCGTTTACTTCAAAGAGTAATTTCAACCTAACGAGAAGAAAATTAGATGTCAAATTCTTCGATTGACGCTGATTTTCACTCTATATGTAAATATTTTCATTGCAGACTTGAAATTAAAAAACATTGACTCGATTATCAATAATCGACATTAATGAATCGATAGATTATAGCCCATCGAACATAACGGAATTGTTGAAAATAAACATTTCGTCAACATCGTCGATTGTTCTTTTAAAGAAATAAACGAAATATCATTTTTTCAGTAAAATTGTCATAGCTCAGTGAAATTTGCGAATAATTCACTATTAATGATTTTTTATACTAAGAACACATACCGCAGTGGCCCGCATTACGTCTAATTGCTCTCGACAACAGTTTAAAAGTTAAAAGTTCGTTCAAACGATTTTCACAAATTACAGTACTCGTTGCATTTGACCCCAGTCAGATTATCTTATCTCTCTTTAACTTCACACATACATTTCTATATCTTCGTTAAAAAAAGAAAATATAATTACAATAATTTAACATAAAAAATACACCGAAAGCTCTGTAGATAGTATTCAAAAAATGTGTTTACGTAGACTTGTATTTTAAACACGAATATATAATGTACAGAACCTTTAGTCCAGTCATTATATACATTTGGAAATGCATGTGAAACGAAAAAGCTGATTTTTGGATATTGCCTGGGAGGGGGCTCAGAAAAGCTTAACTTCAAATTGTCGACCAAGATTTCCTATGTGCGTTCTCCGCCATCTTGAAATAAGTGTTGAATTTTGTTTTTTTTTGCAATAACTCGGCTCTCCGTCGAGATACGAAAATTGCGATGGGACACTTTTTTGTTGCTTCTTTTACGCTCTACAATTTAGGTCATATACATTTTTCACCTACCGTTCATCATTGCTGAGATATCGAACGAGAAAGTAAAAAATTCAGGTAGAAATTTGTTTTTGGCTGTACACATTTGCATACACACATGTGTATAAATCGTCTGGCGAGCATGGACAACGTGCGAATCACCGCACAAAGAGAAGCGGCAAGAATGAGACGCGACTGTGAAACATGAAAATAAATATATATATATTTTCATGTTTGCTTTTTTACTAACTTACTTTTTTCTCAGATACTTTTTTACGTAAATTTGTCAAAAAACTGTAAAATTATATTTAACAATCTTTAAAAATATTTTGGTGATTGATGTAGAAAAAAAATGATTTTACTTTCTCGTTCGATATCTCAACAACGATGAACGGTGGGTGAAAAATGTATATGACCTTAATTGTAGAGCGTGAAAGAAGCAACAGAAAAGTATCCTATCGCAATTTTCGTATCTCGACGGAGAGCCGAGTTATTGCAGAAAAACAAAATTTAACACTTATTTCAAGATGGCGAAGAACGCACATAGGAAATCTTGGTCGACAATTTGAAGTTAAGCTTTTCCAAGCCCCCCTCCCCCCTGACACAATATCCAAAAATCAGCTTTTTTCAGTTCACGTGCATTTCTGACCCGTTTTTTTTCGACGTAATGACTGGACTACTTGTCGCGAGTACGAAAAAATAAAAAGAAGAAAGAAAAAAAAGATAATGCGGGGCGCGCAGCGACAACGACAGCCGCGGGAAACTCTTCGCCGCGCGTTCGGTCAGTCGTCTGCAGTCGTCTGACATCGCTTTATCAGGACGGTTACCCGAAAGGTACGTCGCGCGCGTTCGCCATATCTCCCATATAGTCAATGGGATAAAAAGGTAAAAAAAAAAAATCAAACGCGACACTTTGTCCTATTAATTTCTTTTTTAACAGTCGTGTATATATCTTCTTTCTTCGCGGTATAGCAGCGAAAAGTACTCGTTTATACCGTGCGTGCGTTGCGTGCGGACTCACGAGACTCATCTCTCTCGTTATTTTCCACCTCTTTCAACACCTGGCACGCCCGAGACGAGCCGAAACTTTCCGAGTCGAGTACGTGTTAATGTCGCCGGTCACCGTGGCCTGCTCGTGCGGCCTGCCATCCCCCTAGTTTACAACTTTTAAAACTTCGTTTTTCTTCTTTTTCGTAACAATCAACGTACGCGCGAGTCTTCTAACGTTGATCATACTTATTTATCTTTTCAAATACGATTTTTCGGCTCGATCCGCGAGATCGCGTGCGCCCAAAGTTCGAAAGGAGTGCTTACCGATACGCAGATACATCATACAGATGTATACATATACATCTTAACGCGTATAGTTATGAGATACGTCGCCGCGTCTTCGTAGTGTTTCTTACGTCCGTCGTGAAGAGACTAGCGTGACTTTTTGTACAGATTTAATATTACCAATGGAGAGCTAACCAAGGAACGTTTTTATAAAGTGCATTTAATCGTGCGTGTGTGTGTGTGTGTGTGTATGTGCAACGAGTATCCATAGAAAAAGTGTTATAGATAGGCTACGTGTCAAAAAGTTCACAACTCGCAAGTGTCTGTTTCTCCTTACTCGCACAAGGTGAGCTTTTCATTCCTTATTTACCTTCCTTCTTTGCATACATAAGTGTCAAAAAAATATGTAGAAAATCGTCTCTCCCCGGAAGTCTACGTATGAACGATCGGTCGGTCTGTACGAGTCTTCAATTTTTCGTTTCTCAGGTCGTTTTATAACGATATATATATACTTCATTTATCTACAAATCATCACGTTCTTACGATCAACTCTTCTCTTCTCTTTTTATTTTTTCCAATAGCTTTTCGGAGTTTCGATTTTTCGAACTTTTCGCTTGAGAATTCGTCGAGTTCAACGATATTGCTCGCCGATATTATCGAATATATCACGGAATAGATCGAGCTCCCGGGGCGAGCGCGTTATATACGTTCCTTCGGGCGCGCTTCGGAACTCTCAAGCACCGTTGCTCTGACTCTGGTGTCTGAACACACACACACACACACACACGGGCTTTGAACACAAACCTAACCGAGTTATTCCCCGGTTCATAGAACTCTGGTGTATCTTCTTCTCACAGAGAGAGAAAGAGAGACGAAGATTATTCTCGTGTAATCCGATTTTCTTCAATTACGCCGGCATTTCGACGCCAAACGGATTATCACGCGGTCGACAATTCTCCCCTCCTCAAAGAGAACGAGATGCCCCCCCCACGACAAGCAATTTTTTCCTGTGTGTGTGTCCGTACGCATACTATATATGTAACGTATATTCGAGCGATTAGTATCAGGTGCGGATCTACAGATGAGCGACGATGTTCCGGCACTTGACCCGCTGACGCGAAAGGCGGCTCTCTGTCCTGTGGAATTTACTGGTTTTTTTTTCTTCTTCTTTTCTTATTTATTTTCGGGGAAAACCAGTCTTTCTATTCGAAACATAACTCCCGCGTAACATTTATGCGAGGAAGCATTTGGCATTTTTAACGAACTTTTCAATCCGGTTTTAAGATTTTACACACTTGTACTTTAACATTCAATTTGGATTATAGATAATTCAAGTAGATTCAATGAGAAAAAAAAACAACAATAATTGTCGCCTCGGAGGTTTTTGAAATTGTTGATTCCAAATACACTGTAAAATGGGTTTTATTGAAAGTTCGATTCTGTTTTACCGAACATCGGTATCTGAAGGTTTTCTTAGATTCTTAATTTCGATTACAATCTAAAAATGTGGGATTTAAGTTAAGGTTGTTCCTAGCACGAGAAACGGGAGGGGATAGAAGGAGAGGTGCGCGAGGCGGGCAGCCACGTCGCGCTGCGACGTTGTCATCCTCACTAAACGTAGTTCTAACACGTTGCTCTACTCGTATGTCTCTGCGTGTATGCGCGCCGAAAGTGAGGTTACGGGATGTCAGTGACGCGAATGAAGGACAGCGTCAAAAAGATGTCTAATGAAAGATTGAAAGGAAAAGAGAGATTGTTAATCATTGTCGAGAAAATGAAATCTGCAAAATCATTTATGGTTTCACAGATTCACTGAAATTATTGAGGCGAACATTTCCTGGGCGTCGAGGCAATGGAATGTTTACTTTGTTCCAAGTTAGCGGAAGATTCTCTCGACAGAAATTCATAACGCGGGAAACTTACATGAAGCTACGTATGATCGTTCTGCAAGATTTGATCAAGCAACATTTGACTTTCGATGATATATTTGAAAATACTATAATATTCGTTGGGCCATTGAAAGATTTTATGCGTAAATTGAAAGTTGGATCAAACAAAAAAAAAAACAATTATCAGCTTTGAAAGACGTTCTATCCAAATATACAGCGGGTCAAAAAAGTATTCATACACCTTGTTTTTTTTTGCGATAACTTTATGGACATAAGCGATACGCAAAGAAAGCCAATTTCATTTAACGGAGAACACCACTGTGACCCCCTGTTTTTTTTTCACATTTTTCAAGAATTTTTTTTTGCGGGAAAAAAAAGAGATATTCGAAAAATTTTTTTGGGTTTTGTTCCTTGTTTATTAATGTATCAAAAAACATTTTTTTCACATTTTTCACGCCGCATGGTGGCGCTGGGGAAGCTCTCGCGTCAGGTGCTGTCATTTCCGCGGCACGCAGCAGAACTCTCTTCAACGTCGTGTGAAAAAAAATACCGAGTGTTTTCGTTAATAATATGATATTTTAAAGAGAAGTACACAGGGATTTGGAAAAATATTGTTTTAAAAAAAATAGGCACGCCTTTGAAATTAACTTTAATTTCAAACGCGTGCCTATTTTTTTTGAAACAATATTTTTCCAAATCCCTGTGTACTTCTCTTCAAAATATCATATTATTAACGAAAATACTCGGTATTTTTTTGAAATGACAGCACCTGACGCGAGAGCTTCCCCAGCGCCACCATGCGGCGTGAAAAATGTGAAAAAAATGTTTTTTGATACATTAATAAACAAGGAACAAAACCCAAAAAAAATTTTTCGAATATCTCTTTTTTTTCCCACAAAAAAAAATTCTTGAAAAATGTGAAAAAAAACAGGGGGTCACAGTGGTGTTCTCCCTTAATAAACAAGGAACAAAAACCCAAAAAAATTTTTCGAATATCTCTTTTTTTTCCCGCAAAAAAAAATTCTTGAAAAATGTGAAAAAAAACAGGGGGTCACAGTGGTGTTCTCCCCTAATAGTACATCAGGTACAGAGATAAACTGCAAATGGAGAATTTTTTCCCAGGAATAATAGAAGAATCATGCAAAAAAAAACGAAAATTTTCGGGCCAAAAAAGTATTCGTACACTTACGATTGAGCTGCTAAACCTCAATAGTCACTCACGGACGGTCCGACCTCTGCGTACAATGTAAACGAGTCTTCGTTTACACAATGGTTTTGACCTGTTCCATGCGGTAGTAGATCTTCAAGCTCTGAACAGACACGACGGCAAAGAAAAGCGAAATATCAATATCCATGCGAGATAGAGTGATTTTTCTTCGTAAACGCGGTGAAAGTTATCGAAAAGTTAGTAAAGAACTAAATCTAAGTTTCGCAACGGTGCAATATATAATAAAAAAAATACGAAAGAACAAACGGCACAGAAAATAAGCCGAGAACCGGTCGACCGAGAATACTAATGGTACGAGAGCGTCGGAGTTTCGTTACAGGGGCTACAAAAAAACCGTTGACAAGTGCTCGCAGTTTAGCGAATGATGTCTCGTCAACATCGGGCAAGAGCGCGTGTCCCCGGACTGTTCGAAACGTTTTGCATTCTGCCCAAATATACGGCGGAACTGCCCGCAAAGAACCATTAATTAATAATATAAAACGAGAAAAACGTTTAGGTTTCGCAAAAACCTACGTAAAAAAATCTATAGAATTTTGGAAACGTGTCGTATTCTCGGATTAATCGAAGTTTAACATCTTCGAGTCCGATGGAAAAAAATTCGTCTGGCGGAAACCAAATACCGAGCTCCGGCAGAAAAATTTAATATCGACCGTGAAGCACGGCGGAGGAAGCGTCATGGTTTGGGGCTGTATGGGATATTATGGCGTTGATAATCTGGCTTTTATAGATGGTACAATGTGTGCCCAGAAGTATATCGACGTGTTGCGCAGCAATTTGAAAGCGAGTGTAGATAAAATGCGCCTGGATGGAAATTTCTACTTCCAACGAGATAACGACCCGAAAAATACCGCCATGAAAACGAGGAAATGGTTACTCTATAATGTCCGCAAACAATTGATTACATCACCACAATCTCCGGACATCAATCCTATTGTAAATTTATGGCACTTGGCGGATGTGGAAATTAGAAAAAGAAAAATAACAAACAAATCCGATCTCCAAAGAGTGCTTTTAGAAGAATGGACGAAAATAACAAAAGAAACAACGCAAAAGCTAGTAGAATCCATCCCTAATGCCCGTATTCATAGTCGTTCCTTGAGGAATAAGGATCACTTATTCCCTATAACACGTTTCATGAACGTTCCTTGACTAAACAAGGAGCCTCATTGGCTTCCTTATCTCAAGGGAGCTCCCGAGGTCCCTTGAGGAGGGGCCGCCGCCTTGGTCTGTTCGTTTTTCCTGCATTTATCAGCATTTGTGAACTTCTTACCACATGACGCGCAGAGTACAGCCAAATATAACCTATACAAATTTGGCACATTTTAAGTTTGTGGCTACTTGTCGCGTCGCGTTTTCGGACAAAGTGTATAAAGAAAAAAAAAGAATCATGGACAACGCATTTTTTAATTATTCTGACGATGAATTTGAAGACGAAAATCCAGACTCCGTAGCAGTCTGATATTTTAACACTTGTAATAATAATTAGTTATTAAAAACTTAAATATTTTAAATGATACTATCTTTGCCCGAATGCCTCTTCCTCTCTCGACAGTCTCAAGATAACTATTTTCTCTTCTGCTTCAGCAATCGCATTTTTTTTTAGCGTGAAGCTTCCCCGCTGATGCTCAATTGCTTCTCGGAGTTTTATTAGTAGTAGTTCGTTTTCGTTGCAGTTTTGAAAATCAATTACTTTGCCGTTAATACTCATATTAACTGATTTTGATAATTAATATAAACCTAATATATAAGATTTTTCATTACCTTTAGATTTTTACTCGTTACATTTTTTTGAACTCGTGTTAGGTTAGGTTCGGGTGCCATAAACAGTACTGCATCCACTAATCACTAAAATCCCTAAAATATTCCTTCCTTTCGAAAGGAAGACTCGAGGTACGTCTGTGAAATAAGGCGGCCTTGGAGATTCAAGGGATCCTTCGTGGAGACTCCCTTCATTCTTAAGATAAGGATGGACTATGAATACGGGCATAAGAGACGCGAGGCGATAATTGAAGCAAAAGGGATGCGCACCAAATATTAGTTATAATTAAGAACTATGATGATGTAAGTTTTCGCTATAATTGTAAGTGTATGAATACTTTTTTTGCCCGAAAATTTTCGTTTTTTTGGCATAATTCTTCTATTATTCCTGGGAAAAAATTCTCCATTTGCAGTTTATCTCTGCACCTGATGTACTATTAAATAAAATTGGCTTTCTTTGCGTATCGCTTATGTCTATAAAGTTATCGCAAAAAAACAAGGTCTATGAATACTTTTTTGACCCACTGTACGATCACAAAACTCGCACGGCTGGGAATCACGTACGAACAATTGATACAATTATACCAAAGCGGAGAAGACACATTGGTCACATTTTTGTCACAAAAAGTAACCAAAGATAAGAGTGTTCTCAAAAAATATCGTTGAACATTTTAGATGATCAAAGTATCATAAAAAATCACCAAAGCATCAATATGTCAGATTTATGAAATTTCAAATCAATAATGATTGGAATAAATACAATTTCTATGACGAATGTATTATTTATTGGTGATATTTTTATTTCTATTCGAATCTCAATGAAAAACCGTTAACGGAGAACACCACTGTGACCCCCTGTTTTTTTTTCACATTTTTCAAGAATTTTTTTTGTGGGAAAAAAAAGTGATATTCGCAAAATTTTTTTGGGTTTTGTTCCTTGTTTATTAATGTATCAAAAAACATTTTTTTCACATTTTTCACGCCGCATGGTGACGTTGGGGAAGCTCTCGCGTCAGGTGCTGTCATTTCCGCGGCACGCAGCAGAACTCTCTTCAACGTCGATCTGAAAAAAAAATACCGAGTGTTTTCGTTAATAATATGATATTTTGAAGAGAAGTACACAGGGATTTGGAAATATATTGTTTTAAAAAAAATAAGCACGCCTTTGAAATTAAAGTTAATTTCAACGGCGTGCCTATTTTTTTTAAAACAATATTTTTCCAAAAATTTTTAAAATATTGTTTTAAAAAAAATAGGCACGCCTTTGAAATTAACTTTAATTTCAAAGGCGTGCCTATTTTTTTTAAAACAATATTTTTCCAAATCCCTGTGTACTTCTCTTCAAAATATCATATTATTAACGAAAACACTCGGTATTTTTTTTCAGATCGACGTTGAAGAGAGTTCTGCTGCGTGCCGCGGAAATGACAGCTCCTGACTCGAGAGCTTCCCCAGCGCCACCATGCGGCGTGAAAAATGTGAAAAAAATGTTTTTTGATACATTAATAAACAAGGAACAAAACCCAAAAAAATTTTTCGAATATATCTTTTTTTTCCCACAAAAAAAAATTCTTGAAAAATGTGAAAAAAAACAGGGGGTCACAGTGGTGTTCTCCCTTAAAATCTTCCTATACATTCGACTCCGAAGCATTTTCCTTTTGAAAAAATTTGTATTGCCGCGCTGCGTCGATTTGTATCAACACACACATACACACACACCATGTCGCGCCAGTCGTAATGAAGCGACGTTGTCATGCTCACTAACGAGTTCTAGTCCCAAAACAATATTTTTTTAATAACTTCATACTTTTTTACTGTACGGTTGAAAATTTACTGTAAAATATATGTTATTCTTTATCTACTAAACTAATTTCGTGCCAAATTTCAAGAATTTCTATCCACTCCTTCGCACATTTTCGTGACTAAATATCCGGAAAGTGCTCATTTCGTTCGCTATAGGTATACGTTCGTATGCAAATTTAGCAATTTTTGATAAACGATATCTTGAAAACGGTACGGCAAAACAGTCTCAAATTTCGCATAAGTATTCTTCAGTACTTTTTTTTTGTTTAGTTTTTCCCAAAAATTCATTAAATTCTATCTACTCTTCATTTGTGATAGAACTACCTTAACAGTAATGAATTTAGCTTAGCAATAATAATAAATTATTATTATTGTTTCTCTCCGGAAACTCTATTTTCGTGAGGAAAAATTGTTTTCGTAATTTTCATACCAGATTATAAAATGTTTCGAATAGTCGGAAAATCCCATTTTAAAAAATGGCGACTATCGTGTGTATGTAGAGCAGCCCTAAAAATTCAAATAATTCGTACATCTCGAGAGAACTACTCGACCGTTCACGTTCAAACTTTGCGCAAACCTTGAGCATCAAACCACCTTCGTTAAAATAGTTGGTTAAATTATTTGACAAATTTATAACGGGTGTACAGTTTTACGTTTGTGTTTGTAGAAATCGAAGCTCAGAAAAAAAGGCGCGCAAACGAGAAACTTGGACATTGCTTTCTCGTTATTTTATCTCTTCTCGTAAAATTTCCTCGATGAAGTAAACGACAATTTAACAACTAACTACTTCATTTATTTATTCGCGATTATAAAACTCAAAAGTAAACGAGTAAATAATATTATCGTGTTCTCAATAATATTTTCCTTCTATGAGGATCGATTACATTTTTTTTTTTTGCTAAGACTATCGCCAAAATCAGTTTTCCCTCCGAGCAGATTTTATCTCTTCGCGCGAACGTGTAGTGTCTAATAGTCGTTGTCGCAAAAAGTCCCGAAAGAAAAAAAACAGCCGAGCTGCTACTTCAAAAGCAGAATAAACAAAAATCTTCGATCCGTGACGAATATATGTACGAAAGATGCGCACTTTTGGCTGAAAGCTGTAAAGATTAGGGCGATTTTTTTTTTTCGACTATTTTTTTTTATCAGTCCCCACCTGAAATTTTGTTGGATATGGCGAGAAAGAAATTCCCTGAAAGTTACAGCCCTTAATATTAATTCTAAGTACTTTCCCTTAGCGTGAAAAGATTTTCCATCTAAAATACACGTAAATCGATTTTTTTTTTTTTTTTTTTCAAATTTCTATAACTCAGCCGCATTTTATGCTATCATATTGTTCTTGGTTTCGATTTACTCAGAATAAAACAATCTAAAAAATTGCCTCTTGCGGCGAAAGTGTGAATTGTACTGGTGAGTTGGTACGGGTCACTGAAGTTGATTTTTACCCAAAATTCTCGTTTTTTTGCTGTTATCTCCGAAACAATCAACTTTACGAAAAATATGTAAATGAAAAATTTGTTGAAAATTTTATTTCCTACAAATAAGGTCCTATCGACCCAATTGCTTAGATCAATATTTCTTGAGATATTGAACTTTAACTTATGAGTAGTCTAAAATTAATAAAATATGAAATGTTAAATAATAAAAAAAAATTTTTTTAAATAAAGTTCAATATCTCAAGAAATATTGATCCCAGCAATTGGGTCGATAGGATCTTTTTTGTAGGAAATTAAATTTCCTACAAAAAAGGTCCTATCGACCCATTGCTTAGATTAATATTTCTTGAGATATTAAACATTAACTGATGAGTAATATAAAATTTATAAAATATGAAATATTAAATAATAAAATTTTTTTTTTTTAAATGCAGTTCAATATCTCGAGGAATATTGATCTAAGCAATTGGGTCGATAGGATCTTTTTTGTAGGGAATTAAATTTCCAACAAATTTTTCATTTACATTTTTTTCATAAAGTTAATTGTTTCGGAGATAATAGCAAAAAAACGAGAATTTTGGGTAAAAATCAACTTCAGTGACCCGTACCAACTCACCAGTACAATTTACACTTTCGCCGCAAAAGGCACTTTTATAGATTGTTTTATTCCGAGTAAATCGAAACCAAGAACAATATGATAGCATAAAATGCGGCTGAGTTATAGAAATTTGAAAAAAACAAAAAATCGATTTACGTGTATTTTAGATGGAAAATCTGCTCACGCTAAGGGAAAATACTTAGAATTAATGTTAAGGGCTGTAACTTTCAGGGAATTTCTTTTTTGACATATCCAACAAAATATCGAGTGGGGACTGAAAAAAAAAAATAGTCGAAAAAAAAAAATTGCCCTCATATAGATATGGAGAGTAACTCTCGCCGCTCCCGTGGCTCCCTCATCAACCGAATGCACGCGCGAGTGAGAGCAAAATAAAAGTGTACGATGCACGTGTGAATATGGAGCTACGCTACTGCAAAATATAACGTACGAAAAGATACGGAGTCACTAGGAATTCTCGCCGTTTGCATGTGTTTACCGAGAGAGGACAGATACGTCGCGCTATGGTGTATATAAGAACCAAGCCTTTTTTTTTCTCTCTCCCACCGTTGAGCTCGCCCCGCGCCTCTCATAGATCCTCGACCTTTACTACTTATAATGTACCGTTGTGAATTACCGGCAATGAGAATTATACATACACTGGGAAGATTATTAATGAATAGAAATTTTCATAGCTAATATCAAGAGACGCGGCAGCATTATGACGCCGGGTAGTTGAAAGAAAAGTTGATTAAAAAAAAATGCCGCTGTCTCTACGCTAAGTTCACACAATGATCATAATATCGAAACTTCTAATCCGATCTCACGCGCAAACGCGTCGAATAAAAACAAAAATTGACGTCACTTTCATAATATAGTGTTCTTTTTATCCGTCGAATGTTTGCCATTATCGTTAGTATTTCTAGACATTTCTCGACATGAAACACGATTTTTTTCAATCTTAAACCTCTCCCCGTGAGCGTGGGTTCTTTAAGTCAAAAGTAGTTGAAACATTTTTTGCAATCTCTTTTAGCATGAGCCATACCGAAAATACATATGTATTTGTTTTAAACTCATTTTTGTTGCGTTCCAACGATGCAAACTTCTTTGATTGAAAAATATTGTCATGCTGCGGTATGAAGAGAAAAATATTTGAACATTTTCAAGATTTGACATAATAAATCCTTAGTTGCACGAACTTCCTTGTTAGACGAATCATTTTTTTTTTTTTCTTCTTACGTCTTAACCATTTATTTTCGATTAATTTTTCCTGCAAAAATTTCCATTTTTCTTTAACACTGCCACGATATAACTCTAATCGAGATGAAAGGCAACTAAATATTAACGTTTGCTTGTTGAATTTGTAAGTTTTTTTTCTACATAGACATAACCATCCGAATGATTACCCTTTTTTTTTTAATCTTACATTTACATTAGTTCTGCTGATTTTTTTAATCGAGTTCTTAATTCAGTTAAGTTAAAACATTATAGCCGAATTTTTGTTGATTTTTTTGGGGTGATGGAACTAAAATTGAATTGGGTAATATTAAAATTTTCACCTTGCATTAGAAAATGAACGAATTTAAAAAAATGGGTATATCGAAGGTTTATTCACATTGTCGGGTAAAGCACATGTTTGTTGTATGACAAAAAGGGAGCTACGCTCGAGCGAGAATTAGGGTGAAATGCCTCGTGTCGTGTTTACATACGGTGACTACGTGACCGTCAATCCAATGTATTTTCTCGTCTACACTTTGGTATGCTCGCCGAGAGAATTATACCCCAAACGTTCCACGCGTTAAAGTCTCTAAATTAATCACCAAGTTCGTGATAATGGTCAATTTTTCGAGCGTTCACGTACTCGGAGATATTTTTCTATTTATTATCAATGATAAATAGAAATGGTCTAAAAAAAAAAAGTAACATTCAAATGATTTTTATAGTTAACGATAACGGTGGACGGGCGGTCGGTGCGCGAATCCCCCAAGGTCTGGTGATCACCCAAGTTAAGCAGTTTTGACTGCGGTCACTGCTTGGATGGGTGGCCGCTTAGCCGTGCGCTGGCTGGCGCCAACTGTTCAGCGGGGGGGGCAGTTTTATTGACATTTCGATGTAGTTAATGTAGTAAATACAATTGAAACTCGGTAAAAACAAAGCCGTCTGTATCGACACAGGTTTTCCGCAGTTTCCCTGTGCCCACGCCAAATGCGAATTTAGGTGAACTTAGGAAAGCGCGGGTGGGGAGCGATAGGGGAAAAAAAATGGAAAAAATGGAATGGGAATGGGTCGTACGTAAAAACCCGAAAGGGCATACGTTGGAACAGAGGAAAATGTTTGTTCTTTGATGGCAGATTTTGGTTCCTCCAAATTGTCGAAAAAATATTTTCGGTAAATATGGAGGAAAGGGGAACCACTTCCGATTGACTTGCCTTTAATATATGTTGTCTAGGGACCCTTTCCGAACAACTTTTTCCTCTGACACAATTGGGGGTCGTTATTTATTAAAAAGTTATTGACAAATAATGTTAATAATTCATATAGCTATTTTCCTTATAGCAGCCAGTCCCAATCATCTTGTCCTTCACGTGTGTTGTTAAGAATACACCCCTGAGTAAGATACCAAAAGTTTTATCCGTCCTCATTGTTTGTTAAAAAGTTATTAACAAAAGAAAATTCATAAATAGAATATGAAATACTTGCACGGTGGCCAGTACACGTATGACCGGAGGGGCTGCGGCCCCCTGGCCCCACCGCATACCAGCCCATAGACAAACCAAAAACAACCCAAAACAACCCCAGTAACCTAAAGAAACAAACAGACAAACCCAACAAACAAACAAACCCAAAACAAGCCCAAAACCCAAACGAACAAACCCAAAATAAACCCAAACCAAAAACCCAAACCCAATAAACAAACAAATCCAAAACAAACCCAAACCCAATAAACAAAAAAATCCAAAACAAACCCAAACCCAATAAACAAACAAATCCGAAACAAACCCAAACCCAATAAACAAACAAATCCAAAACAAACCCAAACCAAAAAACCCAAACCCAATAGACAAACAAATCCAAAACAAACCCAAACCAAAAAACCCAAACCCAATAAACAAACAAATCCAAAACAAACCAAACAAACAATGAGCGACGGATAAAACTTTTTGTATGCTACTCAGGGGTGTATTCGTAACAACAAATGTGAAGGTCAAGATGATTGGGACTGGCTGGTATAAGGAAAATAGCTATATGAATTATTAACTTTATTTGTTAATAACTTTTTAATAAATAACGACCGCCAATTGTCTCAGAGGAAAAAGTTGTTCAGATAGGGTCCCTACACAACATATATTAAGGGAGAACACCACTGTGACCCTCTGTTTTTTTTCACATTTTTCAAGAATTTTTTTTTGTGGGAAAAAAAAAGAGATATTGGAAAAATTTTTTTGGGTTTTGTTCCTTGGTTATCAATGTATCAAAAAACATTTTTTTCACACTTTTCACGCCGCATGATGGCGCTGGGGAAGCTCTCGCGTCAGGTGCTGTCATTTCCGCGGCACGCAGCAGAACTCTCTTCAACGTCGATCTGAAAAAAAATACCGAGTGTTTTCGTTAATAATATGATATTTCGAAGAGAAGTACATAGGGATTTGGAAAAATATTGTTTTAAAAAAAATAGGCACGCCTTTGAAATTAACTTTAATTTCAAAGGCGTGCCTATTTTTTTTTAAAACAATATTTTTCCAAATCCCTATGTACTTCTCTGTGAAAATGTGAAAAAAAAACAGGGGATCACAGTGGTGTTCTCCCTTAAAGGCAAGTCAATCGGAAGTGGGTCCCCTTTGCTCCATATTTACCATATTTTCTTCAAGAATGACTCGCCGGCCATTGATAGTTTTTTGCTCGCAGGATGTTGATAAGGGAATAAGAGACATGTAACAAACGGACGGACAACCGAGTCTCGCCATAAGAGTTTAGGTTTTTTTTTTTTTTTTGGTACGGCGCTCTAAAAATCAACCATCATACAAATTCTGCCTCAACCATTTTTTGCTTCCTGTGTCCATTCTTCTCGAGTCTCGACAATGCGACGGTATTGTTCCTAGTTCCTACCGGGCAATTGTACTACGGCACCCTCTCGGGGACTATATCCGTAATAAAAATAATGCGTCTCTCGCGGGAGGGGCACAGCCGCGCTATCTCTTGAGCGCGTCGAAAAGTCACGCGGAGAGAGATCATCCGACGATGAGATATACCAACGAGGCCGGAGGTTGAAGGCTTGGTGCCACGAGTCCTCTTTTACTGTGTGTATTGCTCCGTTGATGCTTCTCAATGCTTCTGATGCTGCTGCTGCTGCTGCTGCTGCTGCTGCTGCTGCTGTGGCTAACCTACTTTGCGAACAGGTTTACCGGGCTGTAGATTCTCTACCCGCTAACGGTCATCGAAGCCTGCATCATTCTGGACACATATATGCCTATCTATGTTAATGCTATATATACACACACATATATATATATATATATATATATATATATATATATATATATATATTTCTGTCTTCAACGGACTCTCGGGCTCGAGAATTTTTTTTATTTATCCATTTTCTTCGATTAAATTCTCTGCGCAAACACGTTTTCTAAGCTCCATTGTCCTCGTTATCTTTTACATGTGCAAACACACACATATATATATATATATATATAATCTTGCATGTATAAATAGAACTCGTTCTTTAACAATAGAACAGCTTTTGCGGGGATTTTATGCTGGCCGGTAGTGATTTATTCGAATGAATTTAAATTTTTAATTTTTACAAAGTGAACCGTGCGATGTAGAATAATATTTACTTGATTTTTATCCCCTTTCTCATTTAGGAAACTTTGCTTTTGTAAAAAAAACTTTCTTAACAATACACTTTTCAATACCGATGAATTCAAAATCTGTTGAAAGGTCGGAAAACATAAATTTACAAAAAATATCCGGATCGATGTGTGTTTGTGTGTTTGCAAAAATTAAATTTCCATAACTTCGGAATGGCTTAACTGATTGTTTAGAAATTTTCCACCCGAGATCCAACCATCATCCTTTGTCGAAAGTGATTTTCGTGAAGTCTGAACGATTCGCACTTACAGCGATTTCATTTTTTCATCCCTATCGCACAACACACACAACCCTACCCGACATTTTATGTGAATGTGATTTTTCAATGTTTTGGTACTTTTTTAAATACATTGATCTTAAAAACATGATTTTTTTTTTTTTTTTCTTCATGGAAATAAAGCTTCCTTTATGAGGAAGCAAAAAAATTAAAGCAGAAACTTGAATATTGTTTTTTTATAATTTTTCAAGAGACACAAAGCTTCCTCTGTGAGGAAACGAAGATAAAAAAAATCCCTTCCTCAGAGTGTTGTGTAATGGGCAAAAATGTTATGTTGGTATTAATATAGATAAGGAGAAAAATGACTAATTGAGAAATTTCATAATCAGATATCAGTGAATATTTCATTAATAGATCAATTAAAAAGTCATTAACAGTGAATGTAAATGATAAAAAAAAATTCGACAAAAAATTTCATTCACAACGAATAGGCCATATGATCGATAATGAAAATTTTGAAAATATAAATCAACGAAAATTGTACGAAAGAGATTGTAATTTTTCAAATGAATTCCAGGTGGCGGGCCAACGACCGCGATTTGAGAGATGGTCATCGTTACCCGGGTGAGTATTTTCCCATAAAACAGGTACATAAAAGTAGAACCTCGATTTTAAAGGAAAATCCGATTTTTTGCCTCGCCTGCGCACGCTAGGACGCATCTACGTCACGACGGCCAGGACCGTAGTCCCATTTTTCTTAAAAGTCATTGTGGCCCCATTTTTAGGTTAGTTTGTTTGCACGTTATTATAACGTAGTGTACTTGTGTAAAAAATATGAAGGTACACAATCGCAAACATGCCGAGAACGGGCGTCCCGATTCTATGCTACGATACGTTCCTAGCTGTTTGCGTTATAGGGGCTGGGCTTGGGCAGCCTCGATTATAAGAACTTCCGGTCTCGTTTTGTTCTTAAAATCGTCATCCTACTGTACATCGAACGAGAATTAATTTTTATAATATTCTCCGGTTAGAATCGATGGTCGAGCACGCGTACTTTCCCAAATTTAATCGGTCAGTAGGAATGTGTGACGGCGAGTGAAAATGTCCACAAGTCCCTCGCGAAGCGAAGATGAGTTTCTTTGTACGTGTGCGCAGTACCCGAAGAGCTGCCCCGACGGCTATATAATGTATATATACGTACAGACCGTTAGGAACGAGGATGAAGGTCGCGAAGTAAACGTGCAATATGCACTCTTTACACGCTTGCCGAATACAATTTTCTCATTTCGACGACAAACGTTTCGTATCTCCGGTGTCGTATCTCCATACGTATGCGCGCGAATCCTTTATTTTCTGGCTAGGACAAGTCTCGGAGAACGGAAGTAGATAATTACAGAGAGGAAGAGATAGAACGAAAGTGGTATAATTCAGTTTTATTTTTCATTTTTGCATTATATAAATTTACCATGTTTATATGTTTATATATTAGGGTGTGCCATTTCAGGGCAACTTTTTTTTTTTTCCTCCGGGGATCAGGTTGTATACTTTCGGGAAGGTGAAAAAAGAAGTCTGTTCAAATTTGAGCTTTAATATTAATATTTAGATGCGCCTCATCGCGAATTTCTATTTTCCATTTAAGGGAGAACACCACTGTGACCCCCTGTTTATTTCACATTTTTCAAGAATTTTTTTTTTGTGGAAAAAAAAGAGATATTCGAAAAATTTTTTTGGGTTTTGTTCCTTGTTTATTAATGTATCAAAAAACATATTTTTCACATTTTTCACGCCGCATGGTTGCGCTGGCGAAGCTCTCGCGTCAGGTGCTGTCATTTCCGCGGCACGCAGCAGAACTCTCTTCAACGTCGATCTGAAAAAAATCACCGAGTGTTTTCGTTAATAATATGATATTTTGAAGAGAAGTACACAGGGATTTGGAAAAATATTGTTTTAAAAAAAATAGGCACGCCTTTGAAATTAACTTTAATTTCAAAGGCGTGCCTATTTTTTTTAAAACAATATTTTTCCAAATCCTATGTACTTCTCTTCAAAATATCATATTATTAACGAAAACACTCGGTATTTTTTTTCAGATCGACGTTGAAGAGAGTTCTGCTGCGTGCCGCGGAGATGACAGCACCTGACGCGAGAGCTTCCCCAGCGCCACCATGCGGCGTGAAAAATGTGAAAAAAATGTTTTTTGATACATTAATAAACAAGGAACAGAACCCAAAAAAATTTTTCGAATATCTCTTTTTTTTCCCACAAAAAAAAATTCTTGAAAAATGTGAAAAAAAAACAGGGGGTCACAGTAGTGTTATCCCTTAACATTGCTAAGGAGCTGTTGGACTCGGTCCGCGACGACTCAAATTTGCTCCAGACGCTCATAACTGGCGACGAATCATGGGTTTATGGTTATAACGTGGAAACCAAAGCTCAATCATCGCGATGGAAGCTGCTCTTTTGGAATAGGCAAAAATCGAAGACAAGCCAAAACACGTCTAAACAAAACAGCTGTCGACAATTAACTAAACATTCGAAATGGCCAATTTTTTCAGCACAAGTGAGGGACACGAGTGCCAATCTAACGCCACAAAAAGAAAAAAACGAAAATCGAATATACGTAGCCCGCGGAAATTCAAAATTCGCGATACTTTTCGAACAGAACTCGTGCTTGAAGAGGGACAAAAAAATGAACAAATTATGATCGTAACAGTTAGATCGAATTGCCATGGAATGCCCCATACATAGAGATGATATAGATGCATAGTTAGTAAGAGATGAAAAAATAAATAATAATAATAAAAAGGTTAACGTGAATGTAATGTAATAATGGGAGAGCGGGAAAATTGTATTCGCGAAGGAGCGCCCTCCCGATTCGTTATGGCCAGTGGCAAAGAGCGGAAGAGCTCTCCCGATGTTCCGGTAAGTGAACAATTAGGACGGTACAAAATATCCGCGCCAACTGGGTTCTACGTGCGTGTTCAACATTCCCTGAAACTCCCCCTGAGCCCTCCCCCGCGGTTTTATCTAATTCTTTGTGTATAATGTCTACACACTATTTATATATACGTATAGTTAAAAAGCTATATACACATATGTTAACTAATACAGCGAGAAAACAAGAGAGAGCTCATCGTGGAAAAAAAAAAAATATATATATAGCTAGATATGCTCTCGGCGTGGAGGCTTGCACTTGACCGATGCCGAGCGAGCCGTGTTGCAATTTTTCCTCATCTCGCTGTTTTAAACTAGCAACCGGTCGTTCCGCAGCGTCGTATCGTCAGTAGTCGCGGGCACAGTCGTCAAAGAGAGTACAATTTTTGTCTTTTTTTTTTTTTTTTGTCGTCATTTTTTTTTAAACTTCGCCGTTGATTTTTTTCAAGAATTTTCCGTTTCAATGTTTTATAGCTGGGCTTACAGTAGCACTTATGTTTGTATGTACAGTAGACACTCGGTACGTAATTCAATACCTCCCCCCCCCCCCCCTCTCATTCAATTTAACATTTTTATTTATGTATCATTTTTTTGATCTAAGTTTGTTTTTTTATTTTCAGGGCGATTACATATGGATCGAACCGATATCGGGGAGGGAATTCGACGTTGCGATCGGAGCACGGGTAATATCAGCCGAGGGTAGAAGAATTCAAGTGAAGGACGACGATAACAAGGTATTTTTTTTTTTTTATTCGACACAATTATTATTTATTTTTTTCCCTCCCAATTAGTAAAATTTTCATATTATAGCATTTCGGATTTTCGCGCCTCTGTCCCTTTAGTTCTCCCGTTCCTCGCGAGTTCACTCCGCAGCGTTCATCGCAGCCACTTTTTTTTTTTCTTCCTTAATACACTAACCTCATCGCAATTCCACAAGGGCACAGGGAAAGCGCGAAAAACTCGTGACCGATTTTCAATCTTGTTAACCCATCGGAAACTCGGAAAAACCTCGCCTCCGGCGCTCGGTAGGCCGGTACTCTGGTCGGTGCACGGCTAAGCGGTCACCCGTCTCATTATTGACTCGCGGCCAATGACTGCTTAAGGGAGGGGTAAGGGTTTCAGCGTAAAAAAAAAATACTTTTTTTGCGATTTTTTTTCTCAAATATGGATTGAGCAATTTTACTCGAACCTTTTGTACATTATTGAGCATACTTTTGACAATGTTGTGTAATTTTTTCATGCAGAAATATTGAGGCGTAAGCCCGTAACGGAGCTTCCCCCGGAACGTCTTGGGAAAAAAAAAACAATTTGCGGTGTTCACTATAACTCGGCCGGAAATTATCTGAAAATGAAAAACCATGAAAATTTAGTCAAATTATAATCAAATCTTCCCCCCAACGTTCTCTGATAATTTTTTTTTTTCATTTAAAAATTTTTGCCGGCCATCTAAAGTGTGAACCGTTATTTTCCACGAAAAATTTCGCCATTTTGTGGGTGGGACTCACCCTTAAGGTAAAAAAAAAAAAAATTTAACTAAACGTTGGGGGGAGGTATTTTATATGTAGAAAATGTGTACAAAGTTTGGAATGAATCGGTCGAGTAGTTTCTAAATGGCAGTGAACACGGACTTTGAAAAAGTACTTTTGAGAAAAACGCGTCTAAAGTTTATGAAGTGAAAAAGTGATGAAAAAAAATTTTTTTTACAACTCACACAGAATCATCGATTCCAGCTCCATACAGCAGACTTCCTGCGGCATTGTCGATGTCTTCAGCCTCTTTTCTCTCAAGTCTTCGTTTTATTCTGGCTTCTTTGCTCTGCTGCTCAGCTTAAATCTCGGCCCTGTCAGTGCGATTGCTGTCCGTGAATGGACATAGCGATGACCAGTAATAAGACAATAACTTCAAGAATATTGCTTAGATCGGTTTAAAATTTTAAGGACTGATTCTTGAAATGTTGAACAATAAGATAAGACAAAAAAAATTCGATTTTTCGAAAGTGAAAACACCGACCGCGCGCTCACTACTGTCGATTTTCATTTCACGACAATATCTCTGGTCTCATCGTGAGAATTATTTGATTTTGTGGCGTTTTTCTTCTTTTATTTTCTGGAGCAGGAGCAATGGCTAACTCCCGAGAGAAGAATAAAAGCTATGCACGCCACCTCGGTGCAGGGTGTCGAGGATATGATAAGTCTCGGGGACCTTCACGAGGCCGGTATATTGAGAAATTTACTGATTCGATACAACGAGAATCTCATCTATGTGAGTAATGTTGCGAGTTTTTCAGAATTATATTTCAATGGCGCGGACATTTGTGTGAGTAATAATTGGCTAACCTTTTTTGTTTTTTTGTTTGTTTAACAGACGTACACGGGCTCTATACTGGTCGCCGTGAATCCTTATCAGATATTACCGATTTACACGGCCGAGCAAATAAAACTCTACAAAGATCGTAAAATCGGCGAATTGCCACCTCACATATTTGCCATTGGTGACAATAGTTACGCTCACATGAATCGATATGGACAGGATCAGTGCATAGTAATAAGGTAAATTTAATAATAGTAATACAAGCGATAGATATAATAATAATAATAATAATAATAACTAGCTGTGCATAGAAGTGGATATGACCCATTGTCGTTAATCTCGCTATAGGAATTCAATAGAAATAGTTATAAAAGAGTGGTGTCAAAAAAATATTATCATTAGGGTGCATGTTTTTAAAGACGCCGATCACTAATACGATTAGCATTTAACGCTATCTGGCGTTTTCCATTTGTTCATGAGAATTTGTGATTTTACGAAATTTTACAAAAACCGTTGGGGATAAAGAAAAATGTTCCGAACCAAAAATGTATCTTTTTTTCATAAATAACATTTTCGTTTGAAACTTTTTTTCTTTCATTCTCTAACGATTTTGACAAAATCGTAATTTAAATTAAATTGTTACAAACAAATAGACGGTTAATAATTTTGTAAAAAAGGGTTATCGTATTTGTGATAAGCGACCTCGAAAACATAAATATCAATAGTAAAAACTGTTGTTGAAAAAAATAATTCCCATAGTCAAAAAATAATTTCAAGAGTTTTCTAAAAAAACGGCAAAACCGCCGGGCCGATCTTGTCACAAATTCTAATCAATTCTAAGTTACACGAAAACGCTTCGATCGCGTCATTATTCGCTTCAATCGCCTTCAGAGATATCGTGAACCAACATTTTGGTTACATCCATTTTTATACACATACGAACATACAGACATACCTTTGCAAATAGTCGAAAGATATTGTAAAGAACCTTGAAACGTGGACATTGAGTAAACGATTGGGGTGCCTTTCGCGCGGTCCTTATCGCCCGGATGGTGACCCCCTATAACCGGCCACTGATTCTGGCCCATTGAATCCGCCTTGGCGCAAGTTTTTTTGCAGTTTCCCCGTACCCTAGTACGCTAGGTGAATGCGACACGATGGAGATGGCAAATTTGGATAGTTCGAGGAGTGATTGTGATAAAGACGAAGAACCCTTCACGCTGGAATAATTCAATTTTTATTTTAATAATCGAAAATATCTGAATAGAAATTTCATATGTTGAGGTTTCAACGTTTTATTCATTTTATTCATTTCAGTGGCGAGAGCGGAGCCGGTAAGACGGAAAGTACGAAATTAATTCTTCAATATCTTGCTGCCATTAGCGGTAAACATTCTTGGATAGAGCAACAAATTCTCGAAGCAAATCCGATATTAGAAGGTAAAATAAAAATCAATGATCAGCGAGAGTTCGAATTTGTCCGTTACACGTTGGAAACTAATTTTTCTCCTTACGATTTATTTACATTTTGCATTTACTTTTTTAATTGAACAAATAAATTGATCGATTGTTTTTTTCTTTTTTTTTTTTGTAGCATTCGGAAATGCGAAAACTGTCAGAAACGACAACTCTTCGAGATTCGGTAAATACATCGATATTCACTTCAACGATCAGGGAGTCATCGAAGGTGCCAAGATCGAGCAATATCTGTTGGAAAAATCGCGTATAGTATCGCAGAATTTGGACGAGAGGAATTATCACGTGTTCTATTGTATGCTCGCCGGTTTGTCGAACGAGGAAAAGAAGAAATTAGAGTTGGAAGACGCTGGGTCGTACAAATATCTCACCGGGGTAAGTTGAAAAATAAACAAACGTTTAGTCCTTTATTTTGATTGATAATGAAGAAAAAAATCAACTATGATTATTCATTAGTTTATTTAATTTGTTTTGAAAATTTTCAGGGCGGCAGTATAACCTGCGAGGGTCGCGACGACGCTGCGGAATTTGCCGATATTCGTTCGGCGATGAAAGTTTTGTTGTTCACCGATCCGGAGATATGGGAAATACTGAGGTTACTCGCGGCCTTGTTGCACATGGGTAATATCAAATACAGGGCAACGGTCGTTGACAATTTGGACGCGACCGAGATACCCGAACAAACGAACGTGAAGAGGGTCGCTCAATTATTGGGTGTTCCCGTACAGTCGCTCGTAGACGCGCTAACGAGAAGAACGATATTTGCGCACGGCGAGACCGTTGTCTCGACACTGTCCAGAGATCAATCCGTCGACATAAGAGACGCCTTTGTCAAGGGTATTTACGGCCGTTTGTTCGTTCACATAGTCAAGAAAATCAACGAAGCGATTTATCGTCCGAAACACGTGTCGCGCAGTGCCATCGGCGTTTTGGATATATTTGGCTTTGAGAATTTCAATCACAATAGCTTCGAACAATTTTGCATTAATTACGCGAACGAGAATCTTCAGCAATTTTTCGTGAGACACATATTCAAGCTCGAACAGGAGGAATACAATCACGAGGGTATTAATTGGCAACACATCGAATTTGTCGATAATCAAGATGCATTGGATCTCATTGCCATCAAGCAACTCAATATAATGGCTCTAATCGATGAGGAATCGAAATTCCCGAAGGTCCGTAAAATTTTAAATCAATATATTATTCGCAAAATCGAAAAACTCAATAGTTCTGGAGAATCTGTCCTACAGAATGTTTGAATGTTTCTTTTAACAGGGCACCGATCAAACGATGCTCGCGAAAATACACAAGACTCATGGAACTCACAGAAATTATCTGAAGCCAAAATCCGACATAAACACATCGTTCGGTCTTAATCACTTCGCCGGTGTCGTGTTCTACGACACGAGGAGCTTTCTCGAAAAGAACAGAGACACATTTAGCGCTGATCTTCTTCAATTGATTCACATATCGTCCAACAAGTTTCTTCAGACGTGTTTCGCCGAGGATATTGGAATGGGTTCGGAAACGAGAAAACGCGCTCCGACCCTCTCGACGCAATTTAAAAAATCGTTGGATTGCTTGATGAGAACACTGAGCACTTGTCAACCATTTTTCATCAGATGTATCAAACCAAACGAATACAAAAAGCCAATGGTACGTTTTTCGCAAAATAATAATTGATAATTTAACTGACACGAACGATAATCGAACGTGGTTTTTTTTTCCTTTCAAACGTTACAGATGTTTGATCGAGGTCTCTGCTGTCGACAATTAAGATATTCGGGCATGATGGAAACTATTAGGATTCGCAGAGCGGGCTATCCAATTCGACATTCTTTTCCCGAATTCGTTGAGAGATATCGTTTTCTTATATCGGGTATACCGCCGTCTCATAAGGTAAATTTACCTTCGACACGTAAAAAAACAATTTTTCATTGTTCACACGGATATTAGTAATTTTTTTGGCGAGGGATTATTGCAACAAAATTAATAATTAAATGAGTGATAAATTGGGTAATCAAAATATTTGATGTTAAAAATAAAATCACTAAAAAAAGAAAAAAATCCTATTTTATATTTTCCGTAGACCGATTGCCGAGCCGCTACAGCGAGAATCTGTCACGTTGTTCTCGGCAGATCCGATTATCAATTAGGACACACAAAAGTTTTTCTCAAAGACGCTCACGATCTGTTCCTCGAGCAAGAGCGCGACCGAGTACTGACGCGCAAGATTTTGATACTTCAGCGTAACATAAGAGGTTGGGTGTATCGTCGACGATTTTTACGAATGCGCGCGGCTGCGATAATAGTGCAGAAAAATTGGCGAGGTTACGCTCAACGAAAGCGTTACAAGAGCATGAGAATCGGTTATATGAGATTACAGGCGCTAATAAGATCGAGAGTTTTGTCTCATCGTTTTCGACATCTCCGCGGCCATATCGTTGCTCTTCAAGCGCGAGCGCGCGGTCATCTCGTTAGGAGAATGTATCGAAAGAAAATGTGGGCTATCGTGAAGATACAGGCACACGTGAGACGACTTATCGCTCAGAGACGTTACAAAAAAGTGCAGTACGAGTATAGGCTGCACATTGAAGCGTTGCGTCTGCGAAAGAAGGAGGAACGCGAGCTGAAGGATCAGGGTAACAAGCGCGCCAAGGAAATTGCTGAACAAAATTACAGGGTAAGAAATTTCGTTATTTTTCAAATTCATTTTATTATCTTATTTCTTTGATTGTCGATTTATTTGATTTTATCGATGCAGGAACGCATGCAAGAATTGGAAAGAAAAGAAATTGAAATGGAAATCGAGGACAGGCGTAGAATGGAAATAAAGAAGAATCTCATAAATGACGCGGCTAAGAAGCAAGACGAGCCCGTCGACGACAGTAAACTCGTCGAAGCGATGTTCGATTTTCTGCCCGACTCGAGCAGCGAGGCTCCAACTCCGGCTAGAGAAACGTCCGTTTTCAATGTAAGTTTCGTCATTGATATCGATTACTTTATATTTATTTATTTTTTCTATTTTTTTCCGTAATTTTTTTCAACAGGATTTACCAGCACCCAAAGCGGATCAACAAGAGATAATTAGCCCTGTGCAAACGGCATCGGAGGACGAGGAGGATCTTTCCGAATTTAAATTCCAAAAGTTCGCCGCTACTTATTTCCAGGGCAATATTACCCATCAGTATTCAAGAAAACCACTGAAACATCCTCTACTGCCGCTTCATACTCAAGGAGATCAATTGGTTAGTAACAGATTAGCTTTGTTTATTCGACATAAGATAAAGTTTTTGTATCCTCATTTTCCTTCGGAAAAATGGAAGAAAACCTATTATTATTTATTTTTTCATCATTTTAAATCCGTCACTATTTTCATAAATTTTCTGTTTACTTTCCGTTAGGGGGGGGGGGGGGGGGGGTTTAAAGGCGAAAAAGAAGCATATTTTTATGATTTTTTTGCGGCGACATGGGTAATATAATTTTATTAAATAGAATTACATATTATTGTACAACTATTGAAGTATCTCAGAAAAAATGTTCAATGAAAAATATTGATAAATAAGCCGGTGACGTTGAATCTCCAGAGGCGCCTTGAAAAAAAAGTGGTTTTGCGGTGAACATTATAACTCGTTACCGGATCATCTGAAACAAAAAAATTGATATGCATTTTAAAGATGATGTATTTCTCGAGGTAATCAGGAAGATTTTTTTTTTTTATTCTATTTTTTGCAGCATTTGGAAGTGAAAAACGCAATTTTAGCTCAAAAAATCGCGCCTAATTTGTTATTGAAAAATTGAAAAAATTGAAAAAAAAACTCCTCCTGATTACCTGTTGATTTATGTGAAGAAGTAATGTTTAAATTTTCAAAAGGATCGGTTCAGTAGATTTTGAGCTCTAATGTTCACAAACTTCAAAAATGACGTTTTCGGGAAGGTCGATTTAAAGTTTTTTTATACGTGAAAGGCAGGTATCACGGCCGGTCGTTTGAAACGCTGTAACTCCGTTAGTTTTACTCCGATTGACTTAAAATTTATACACAATATTCTCGACATATTGTTCATTCAGCAAAAAAATAATTTAAACCCCCCCCCCCCCCCCCCCCTAATTACAGGCGGCCCAAGCGCTCTGGATTACGATACTTCGATTTACGGGCGATTTGCCAGAGCCACGTTATCACACGATGGACAGAGACACGACATCCGTGATGTCAAAAGTCACAGCGACTCTGGGACGGAATTTCATTCGGAGCAAAGAGTTTCAAGAGGCTCAGATGATGGGAATGGATCCCGTACGTAAGATAGAAGTACCTTAGTCTGAAAAAAAAAAGAAGAAGAAATTCGGTAAAAGTGCAAAAACTAATGAATCATCTCACAATTATAAATCAATGTTTATTAAATTTGTCATCAGGATACTTTTCTCAAGCAACCAAAACCCGCGCGTTCGATAAGACACAAATTGGTATCGTTGACGCTTAAGCGAAAGAACAAATTGGGCGAAGACGTGAGAAGAAAACTGCAGGAGGACGAATATACAGCCGACAGTTATCAATCGTGGCTCGAAGCGAGGCCAACGTCGAATCTCGAGAAATTACACTTTATAATAGGTCACGGAATATTACGGGCTGAATTACGCGACGAAATTTATTGTCAAATATGCAAACAATTAACGAACAATCCGTCAAAGTCGTCGCACGCTCGAGGCTGGATTTTGTTATCGCTGTGCGTCGGATGTTTCGCCCCGTCGGAAAAATTTGTTAATTATCTCCGTGCGTTCATCCGAGAGGGACCGCCGGGTTACGCGCCTTACTGCGAGGATCGTCTCAAGAGAACGTTCAACAATGGAACGCGAAATCAGCCGCCGAGTTGGCTGGAGCTTCAAGCGACAAAATCGAAAAAGCCAATAATGCTTCCGATAACATTCATGGACGGCAATACGAAAACGTTACTCGCTGATTCGGCGACAACCGCGCGAGAATTGTGCAATCAATTGTCCGACAAAATATCGCTTCGCGATCAATTTGGTTTTTCTCTGTACATCGCACTATTCGACAAGGTCTCGTCGTTGGGAAGCGGCGGCGATCACGTGATGGACGCGATATCGCAGTGCGAACAGTACGCCAAGGAGCAAGGCGCCCAGGAACGTAATGCACCGTGGCGTTTGTTCTTTAGAAAGGAAATTTTTGCGCCGTGGCACGAACCAACCGAGGATCAAGTAGCGACGAATTTGATCTATCAGCAGGTCGTTAGAGGCGTTAAATTTGGCGAATATCGTTGCGACAAGGAGGAGGATTTGGCTATGATTGCCGCTCAACAATATTACATTGAATATCACAATGACATGAATGTCGATAGGCTATTCGCCCTGTTACCGAATTACATACCCGATTATTGTTTCTCGGGTATTGACAAAGCGATCGACAGATGGGGACATCTCGTTCTACAAGCGTACAAGAAGAGCTATTATCTCAAAGAAAAAGTGCCGGCATTGCGCGTCAAGGAGGATATCGTTGGTTATGCAAAATTCAAATGGCCCCTGTTGTTCTCGCGTTTCTACGAGGCATACAGAAATTCCGGACCGAATTTGCCGAAAAACGATGTTATCATAGCCGTCAATTGGACCGGTGTTTACGTCGTTGATGATCAGGAACAAGTACTGCTGGAACTATCTTTTCCCGAGATAACCACCGTGTCTAGTCAAAAAACAAACAAAATGTTTACGCAAACGTTCAGTTTGTCGACGGTGCGTGGAGAGGAATTTACGTTTCAGAGCCCGAACGCCGAGGACATAAGGGACCTGGTCGTTTACTTTTTGGAGGGATTGAAGAAACGAAGTAAATTCGTTATCGCGCTGCAGGATTACAAAGCGCCGGGCGAGGGCTCGTCTTTTTTGAACTTTCAGAAGGGCGATCTGATAACGTTGGAGGACGAGAGTACCGGCGAGACTGTATTAAATTCGGGCTGGTGCGTTGGTAGCTGCGAGAGAACCAACGAGAAGGGAGACTTTCCAGCGGAAACCGTTTACGTTTTGCCGTCATTGTCAAAGCCGCCGAATGATATATTGGCGCTGTTTAGCATCGAGGGAACGGAGAACGGTCGTAGGCTTTATCCTCAGCAAATAAATGGCGTCGAGTCGCGCGACAAACCTCACACACTGCTCGAATACGCGATCGATCACTTTCGCACACCGCCCAAGAGAACAATGTCGAAAGCGTTGACCCTGACGACAGCGCGACGAGGTCACACCGACGAGCTATGGCGTCACTCCCGCGATCCGATAAAACAACCGTTATTGAAGAAACTCGTGTCGAAGGAGGAACTCGCCGAGGAGGCTTGTTTCGCTTTTAACGCCATTCTCAAGTACATGGGAGATTTACCGACGAAACGGCCGCGCATTGGCAACGAGTACACCGATCTAATATTCGACGGACCTCTCAAGAATGAGATATTACGTGACGAGATATACTGTCAGGTTATTAAACAACTTACCGACAATCGTAATAGACTCAGCGAGGAACGAGGCTGGGAACTCATGTGGCTCGGTACAGGATTGTTTACGTGCAGTCAGAGTCTCCTCAAGGTACAAATACACGCGCATTATCGTTTTTATTTTACTCCTCCATCTACGTTTTTTTTTTCTTCGTTTTTTTTTTTTTATTGTACATACGCGAGTTTGATTGTCCGACGATTATCTTGTAATTTCGTAGGAATTGACGCTTTTTCTGCGCACACGACGACATCCGATTTCCCAAGACTCGCTTCAGAGGCTACAGAAAACGTTGCGCAACGGTCAACGAAAGTATCCGCCTCATCAAGTGGAGGTTGAGGCTATACAGCACAAAACTACGCAAATATTTCACAAAGTTTATTTTCCCGACGACACCGACGAGGTACGATAGCGACAAATTGTATTCAGGCTATATTAAGATTCACTCTTGGATAGTGGAAAAAGTTTGATTCGATGAAAATTTTCGGTAAAATCAATTATTAAACCGGATATTCGTGAAAAAAATATTTGTTTTATCACAACAGGCGTTCGAGGTTGATTCGTCAACGAGGGCGAAAGATTTTTGTCAGAATATCGCTCAACGATTGAATTTACGCTCGGCCGAGGGTTTCAGCCTGTTTGTGAAAATTGCTGACAAAGTTATATCCGTGCCGGAGGGAGATTTCTTCTTCGATTTTGTCAGGCACTTGACCGATTGGATACGAAAAGCTCGACCGTCCAGGGACGGTAGGGTTTTATTAACGCAATTGTGAAATTACCGATCATTTTACGAAAATTATATTTGTCGAATTGTTTGCTCAGGTGTGCCACCACAATTCACCTACCAAGTTTTCTTCATGAAGAAACTGTGGACGAACACCGTGCCGGGAAAGGATAGAAACGCCGATCTTATATTTCATTTTCATCAGGAATTACCGAAATTACTGAGAGGTGAGTTGATAAATTAATTAAACTAATTTAATAACGGTCTGTTCGTGTTTAAAATTAATTAAGGGAGGGGTAAGGGTTTCAGCGTAAAAAAAACACTTTTTTTGCAATTTTTTTTCTCAGATATGAATTGAGCAATTTTATTCGAACCTTTTGTACATTATTGAGCATACTTTTGACAATGTTGTGTAATTTTTTCATGCAGAAATATTGAAGCATAAGTCCGTAACGGAGCTTCCCCCGGAACGTCTTGGAAAAAAAAAAACAATTTGCGGTGTTCACTATAACTCGGCCGGAAATTATCTGAAAATGAAAAACCATGAAAATTCAGTCAAATTATAATCAAATCTTCCCCCCAACGTTCTCTGATAATTTTTTTTTTCATTTAGAAATTTTCGGCGGCCATATAAGTGTGAACTGTTATTTTCCACGAAAAATTCCGCCATTTTGTGGGTGGGAAACACCCTTAATGTGAAAAAAAAAATTAAACTAAACGTTGGGGGGAGGTATTTTATATGTAGAAAATGTGTACAAAGTTTGAAATGAATCGGTCGAGTAGTTTTTAAATGGCAGTGAACACGGACTTTGGAAAAGTAGTTTTGAGAAAAACGCGTCTAAAGTTTGTGAAGTAAAAAAGTGGAGAAAAACATTTTTTTTTCCAACTTACACAGAATCATCGATTCCAGCTCCTTTCTTCGCTCGTTTCTCCTTTTAAAATATTGTGGTGTATAGTATACACCATATACTATATACACAATAGCAATGAATAAACTGTATACCTGTTCGACAGCTGCACTGCTAGCCCGACCGCCCGCAGCTGTTAGAGGTATAGCGTTAAAGGCCAGAAGATTAATTAGACAATAACTTCAAGAATATTGCTTAGATCGGTTTAAAATTTTAAGGACATATTCTTGAAATGTTAAACAATAAGATAAAACAAAAAAAAATCGATTTTTCGAAAGTGAAAACCCTTACCCCGCCCTTAAATCAGCATACTGAACGACGGCAATTAAAATTTCCTTCCAAAACGAGTTAAAAAAAACTTATTAATTATTTAACGTTATTCCGTTTTTTTTTTTTAAGGATATCACAAATGTACGAAGGAAGAGGCATCGAGATTGGCTGCCCTCGTGTATAGAGTACGCTTTGGCGAAAGCAAGCAAGAGCTACAAGCGATACCGTGAGTATCATTCTGTTTTACGACTCTACTCGTTGCTCATTCCCACGTATATTATAAATCTACTTTTGTTTTTTTTTTTTTTTCCAACGATCAGGCAAATGCTGAGAGAACTTATACCCAGTGATTTGGTGAAGATACAAAGTGCGAACGATTGGAAAAGATCAATAATTGCCGCGTACAATCAAGATGCCGGTAATTTAATAGCGATACCGAATTGTCATTACTTTTTTTTTTCCTTTCTTATCGACTCTTTTTTCACATATAAAATCACGCTCGCCGATTTCTGTTTTAGGAATGAGTCCCGAAGATGCGAAGATTACGTTTCTCAAGATAGTCTACCGATGGCCAACTTTCGGATCGGCCTTCTTCGAGATAAAACAAACGACGGAGCCGAACTATCCGGAATTATTACTTATTGCCATTAACAAACACGGTGTAAGCCTCATACATCCCCAAAGCAAGGTAAATTATTGAAAAATAAAAGTCAATAAAATTCTGTAGTATCAAACTGTAGCGATTTAGTAATAAAAATAAATTGACAAATGAATCATTGCTCGACAGTACTGGAATAATACATTTTAGTTAATTTCTGCTGAATTAAAGAAAAAATTACTGTACACTTATCACAAATCACAATCGACCTCATTCTATTTGATTTTTTTTTTCCAGGATATATTGGTGACGCATCCTTTCACCCGAATCTCGAATTGGTCGTCCGGTAACACGTATTTTCACATGACGATAGGAAATTTGGTTCGCGGCTCGAAACTCTTGTGCGAAACGTCTCTCGGCTATAAAATGGACGATCTTCTGACGTCGTACATATCGTTGATGCTGACGAATCTGAACAAACAACGTACCATAAGGATAAAGTAGTGAGAAAAAAAAAACGAGATGCCTTATAAAATTGTTGCAAAAACAGTTGTGTACGCTGTAAAAAGTTTACAGGAAGAAAATTCTTAACCCGAGCCTCTAAGGTCTCGTTAAAGTTGCTCATATTGTTATGTATTTGTTATATAACAGTCTCGAGTTTGGTGGATATAATATGCCGGAAAAATGTGCGATTATAATTTTTGTTTGTTTTTTTTTGTTTTTTAACAATTCTCGTATATTTACGTAGAGAGATTACTAGGCCCCAAATACTTGTACATGAATTCCGTTACGATTAGCATTATATATTTTTTTTTCGCTAAAAAAAAAAAGCAAACTGTAAAATAATATATCTACGATGTTGAATCTGCATAAATTTGATTAGCGAATCTCGTGTGTGTGTGTGCTCATCCAGACGGTATAGACACGAGGATTTGAAGGAAAACGTGGAAAAAAAAATGAGGATAAAAAATAAGCACATACAAGCATGTCTCGATGCAGGTAGCAAGTCCGTGGGTAAAAATCTTCCATTGTCCAAACATTGTATCCGTCCAATTCTTCTTAAGAATGTAATTATTATTAGAGGTACTGTTTTACTGTTGAGAATTATAAAGATAACCATGGTCACCATCGACACAATACGAATGTTAATTGTGGGTAAATTCCCACGAAACATTTTACCCCTTCTCCGCGACTCCCCCCCCCCCCCCCCCCCCCACGATGGAATTCCATCGTAACAATAAGGAGATATACCCTCCTTCGGGAAGTGAGATATTCACCGACGAGCCGATGTTAATCTCGTTTCCTCTTGAAACGTGCGTGCTATATATGTTTTTTTTTTTTTTTTCTTGAGCTCGGCTGTTCGTCTTGAGACGAATATTTTCCGGTCGCGTAGATCGACAATTCGTGCGTGTGTCGCGGTTCTAACGATCGGTCATGTATCGCCGCGAAGCATCGACAAAAAAAAAGCCGCGAACAGCTCGAACCATAAATGTAACGGAACTTAATTTTTCAATTACAATTTTTTAAACTAAATTTGCTTATCCATTTGCGCGGGAATGCTTGAAATTGGAGTTTTTGTCAAATTGTATAACGTGTAATTGAAAAATTCGATCTGTCTCGAACGCCATGATTATCGCAGAGGCAGCAAGCGGAATGAATTAAAATTAACGAAATTAACGAAAATCCTATATTCGTTTATTACTCTGTTTTTTTTTTTTCGTTCTTCTTTCCGCTAAGCTCGATACAAATGTTCGTTTTTTTTAATAATTTTATCTCGGGGTAACTCTCGAGTATGTTAACAACTCGCGCGTTACACTATTTTATCACCCTGGTGAAATTGATATATATCCCCTGAATCGAGGATTTACGAATATGATCTTTTTTTTTCCACTAGCGCTAAAAATTATGCGAGAATATCTATACAGTTTTTTTTTTTTTAGATCGTAATTAAAGATAGCGTTGTATCTTCTTTATAGTCGGTTAGTCATCTTGTTTTTTTTTTTCTTCATTTTGTACGTAAATCTTCGTACTATTAAAATTGTAATGCACAGATCGATTATCCGCATTACGTTTTACAACGGAGTACAAAAAAAATGATTTTCGTAATTTACATTCAAACGTTGAGAAAGGAAAAATTCGCTCGGAACATTTTTTTTCCTCTCTCAAATATGTACAATTTTGTTTGAATATGTATATATAAATTTTCTCACACACGTTAAGATCGAATACGGGATCTTGTTATACTATTTATAGTCTTCGTAAATTGATAATTAATTTTTTCGTTTGTTCATAAAACTTACATTTTAATCTTACACCCGACACAAGAGCTACGGAGTTGAAATTTCATCAGACGCTATTTACCACGCTATTTACATTCGATTTTTCGTCGGGACTTTTTGTGTCAACGTTTGAGCTCGTCCTTTGAAAAATCAAGACCAATTGTGAGGATAAAATTATCGCTCTCTCTCTCTCTCTCATTCCCCTATAATTATACCAATGAGTACTATTTCTTATCGTGAAATATAGTCCATTGTTTCCTCTCTTGTAATAGCAGATTCTTCTTAATTAGAAATCCGCGTTAAAATCACACGATCACACACACGTACCTACACATTCAACCACTGGCACCGGGAAGGTTGCCGATAAGATCACTCGATGATCTTGCACGCTCTACATTTCTGTTTTTTTTTAATTTTTTTTTTTTATAAAATAAGTTCTCTTCAACATCGCCGGGATGAAAGTGGAAATAATGCGATAAATACACACTTCCAGTAATCTTTCCGTTTTTTTCTTTTCTTTGCCGTCGTTGCACATTAGTCGATAGTCATTGAGGAACAACGGGATCGTTATCCACGCCGTGATAAATTATTATTATAATAGGTAAAGTTTTGTTTTTTTGTTTTTTTTTTCTACGTACAAACGATTCGCGAGTGTTCGAAGTATGATCGATGGCATTGAGATAGCTACCAGGCACGTACGTACTCGTTAAACGATTGCTACATTTGAAAAATCATTTTTCCAAAGTTTTGCTGATCAATCGACAGTAACTCATGATTATTCAATACTAGGGATCGATTTATAGCAATCATTTGACGTATCACCTGTGCAGCTAACTCAAAATGAGGTGAAGTACCATTTTCGATAAAAAAAAAAGTTCTACTTTTTTTTTCCCTCTATTTTCTCAGAAACGGTTTGTACCACAAACAAAATGAAATACAATTTTAATCGGTGCAACATCCGCACGAGAAAATAATAAAAGTTTGTTGAAAATATCAATCCCGTCTCTGATAAAATAACGAAATCCGAGAAGACCCGCACGATCTCTCTCTCTCACTCACGGTGGAAATCAATCCGGATAATTTCACAAATACAGTCTCTATCGTTATGACGCCGAATCATCGGAATCAATAACGGAAGTATCCTCGTGACGATTCGTCGTTGGTACTTCGTCATCGACGTAGCACGATCTATTGTTTTTGCTTCTCTCGTAAAGTAAAACAGTCAATGGTGTTACGATCTGTTGTTGATGCGAGCAGTTCGTACGGAAGCTTTGGTTCGCGTTTTCATCATCGGACAAATATCATAGACCCGGTTGCGGTGGCTGATGAGTATTCCAAGGTACGTCCGCTATCGACGGTGGCATACTAGCTTGATTGTGTATCGAGCGTGGCGCTCGCATTACCTCGTCGGCCGGTGGGCAATGAGGTCTCGGACCGGGTTCCGGTGTGTACGTGAACGTCAATCCGGTGGCGTAAATGATACCGTCGTTGCGTACAAGAGATACCGGCACTTGGGTCGGTTGTCTAACCCAGAGCCATTCACCGCGGAATAACGATATATCGGGAACGACGCACAGCATTATTTCCTGACATCGGTACATCGTTTCGGCCTCAACGTCGCCGAACCATACCTGAAGATTCGGCGTGAAATTGTCACCTTTAAGCTCGAGCATCGCGACATCACCGCCGCCATTGAGATGCAAACTGTGAACCAACGGTACAGGCGTAACGGGCGAACGTACCGGACCCATGCCCTCGAAAAATTGATATTCCGCCTTGTCGGTGCTTATAATTGTCCAGCATGCACCGTCATTGATCATCTCCTTGTTGGCCTCTTTCGGACATGGCGTCGCTTGAAATTGTATTATACGCTCTTGCGACAGGCACAGATACATGTGATCCGTGTCTTTCATGTAAAAAGCGCATTTGTGCAATTGCGATACCGGATCGTCGGCCTCGAGACTCGCCATTTGTTTGTCGACCTTTCGTATAACGAGTCTCGGCAGTGCCATACCCGTGACCGAACAAACGAGCTTAACCGTACTCCCGTAATGTACATAACCGTCGCGCACCTGAAACTCCTCGGACTCGCTCTCGTTGTCGTCGAGCAAATGTATCGTGAACGCGCCCCATTGGGTCGAGCTCGCGTGAAAATTGCCATTCTCAACGTGTAAATAACGCGTGCTCACTGTTTGAGAGCGTAAACGATTGAATAGCGCGACTTTGGTGCCGCTCGCTATGCATAGATCGGCATTTTTCAACGATTGCTTCTTCTTCGATGGTTTCGATATGACTTTTATTCGTTTACTGTGAAACACACCGATGTCATGACCGCTACCGTAAAACATCTTAACCGAGAGCATGAAATGCTTTCTCTTGTCCGAATCCGAGATATAGAGCGTCTTTGCCGCGCAATATTGTTTTCCATTGTTGAGATCGAGCTGTTGCATATCCTGATCGGAATTTCCAATGCCGATGAACGCGCAAAGCTGCGCCGATTGTTCCGACTCGCCCTCCCGCAACATTTGCTCCTGACGCATTCTCCAACCGTCGCCAAAGAGATATATGCACGGTGGCGGACAGAAAAATCGTTTTTCATTGCCGTACGATTTTTGCGCTACCTTTGCGTGAAGTATCACGATAACCATGTCGCTACGATCCCGAAGATAACGCTCCATTGCTTCTCTCGTTAATCTTTGATCCTGATGATCCGGCCTGTACACACCGGTTGCGAAACGAGGATACGTCGACATAACACCGCCGGTCGGCGACGGCGGTGATTGCATCCCGTGCGCCATTGTCGGCAAACCAAACTGATGAGGCATCTTGTTTCGACGAATTTTCACGAAATTTTCCTTTCTTTCAGATTTCGCTGGCGTGTTTCTTCTATTTTGTTTCGTCCACTTCGAGGAGCAACGACGTCGACGTGTCACCGCTTCATAACACTTTCATTCAGCCTCGTCCAGGTGATGCCGATGTTGGTGGAATTTTTATCTAAAATTTATAGAACGAAAAGAAATAAACAAGGATGAGTATAATGAATTGGAATAATAACTTAATGTTTAATATTACTATTGTATTTTAAATAGAGTTTATCCGCGATTTCCAAGTATTACATCGGTTTTTTTAGCCTCCTATTCTCGTTTCGTTGGTTAATTCATTGATTGATTTATGTACGGAACTTTGGAATTGTTTAGGCTAGGTACCTTTGCGGAAAGCGTTCGCTCTCGTTATGTAAATTAAATTAAATTAAATATTTGTCAGTAGGCACAGTCTGTCCCGTTGATAAATATTACAGTATGCTAATAAATAAAGTTTAATAATGAAGCGAGTGATTAGTTTTAATTATTTCTTCGCGGAGCGCAATAAAAGAAATAGAATTATTTATTTCCACCTGTATTATTAACGTAGCCTATCGGTCCTGTAATTAAGGTTTTCTAGTACGATTATTCTATAAATAAATCTATAAATATTGTTCTCTTGAGCTAGATAATGAATTCGACGATAGTCACGCCGAAGCTTCCAGGATACTTAAATATACGGTATTAATATTCTTATAATTATATATATAAATAAATTACAGGCTCAAAAGTGCACGCTATCGAGGCGGTTTTATCCGTGGGAGTTTTCTCTCACAGAAGCCATAATTAATGCAAGAAATCTTGCATCGAGCTGGGAATCGTCCGACTATAGTTCAGGAAAGAGGAAACGACTAGCTGTGGGAACGGAGCTAACGTCTTTTTTGTCCGACACCGATGAATAAAAGTAATCGTAAAAAAAACAAAACAATCCGAGAAAAATAAATAAAGCGACAAAAATCCAAAACTTCTACCGGATGAGCGAGGAATAATTTGAAGTCTGTTACTGAAAATGCTCATTGGTTTAGTAACGCCATCGCCGTGTGTCAGAGTTCAGCGAGAGATCGAGCCTCAAAATGCATAGAGCCGATGCATATTCATGTTAATAAATTAATTGCAAGCTCGACGATGACGCTAGCTCTCTGACTCAGTGACACGGTTTACCGTACCACGCTTCTATATAGTTCTCACCGTTATGCAATGATAATTTTAATCAAACGCTCGAATTAACAGCGGAGAGGTTCGTTGGCGGCCTATCAAAAATTAGTGTATACAATAGTAATGAAAAAAAAAAACTGTTTCCGTTGTAACAATGCGTCAGGGTTATGAAGCATTGTGTGTTTTCGCGTTTCGTGCGTAGTTCTGAATGGAAACTAACCTTATAAAAGAATTGACACGTCAATTCGAAGTCTGTCCAACGAATGTGCGAATTTTTGAACGACCGAGAAGTCGAAATTTGAGAAGATACCAGTTCGAACAACAGGGCATACCTTGCAATTCTGGCAATTAGATTGTTTGGTTAGGTATCCCTTTTTCTCTCGATTGTATACAAATGATAAATAATAGCGAGTGTGAAAGTGCTTCCTAAAAGCGAAAAGTAACGAAACACCGAGAGGCTAGATGAAAATTCATTTGATTTACTCGAAAATGCAATCGCGTTTCCGAGTCTCCGGCGTATCGGGGGGATTAAAAAAAAATGGGAAAAGCGTATGTTTATTTACATGCTAGTTTCGTGGCTCCGCGGCTACCGAGCCGAGGGGAAGGGATGCGTTTCGTTGAGATGACCAATCGAAAAATACGCATCCCAGAAAAAAAAAAAGGAGACATTGAGATAAAATAACGCGCACTCACCACACTACCGGACGAGCGTCCAATTTTCTCACGGTCCTCATGATGATGTGAGAGAAGAGAAGAAAAAAGAACAGCGATGCTTTCGTAATAATTAGAGAGCGACACGGGAATCACCACATTACGGGAGTGAAAAAAAAAAAAATCCGAGCTTCCGTGCGATATTCCCGTCGCTTCGATATAATAATACAAAAAAACTGTCATGGAACTCCGTGACCCATAGCCAATAACAGGCGCACAAGCTAATCCATTCAAAAAACACCTGTTCACTTTCCGAATTTTCCGTACAGTCCTGCCAACCGTGTATGGACCAAAAGAAAAAAAAGTCAGGATACGCGCGATAGCGCGCGAAAATTCAAACGCGCGAAACAACGAAAGGACTCGTTTGTGTCTTGTGAATTTAACTCGAGAGTCGTTGAATTACTTCCTCGTAAGTTTACACAAGAATATTGTTTTAAACAACGTTGAAGTTTTTCGGCGGCATCGTTTGTTAAGACGCGGCCTTTGCTACTCGCTTGGAAGAACAAAACAAACGGAAAAGTCGGAAGAAAAAGTACGTCGGAATTGTTTATTTTTATAGATCGAGCCACGCGAGAACATTTCTTCCTCGTACTCTCGTTCAAACTAAACTTTTTCGTCGACGTTGCGCGCGTATGTAGTAACCCCACACTGGAGTTATTACTGCCGGTTAAGTGGCTGCAGTTTCTATTGTTTTACTGTTGTACAATGGTCTCTCGACCCTAGGCGGCCCCCACCCTCTCGCCGCGTTTTCTCGTTGGTTCTCTCTCTCTCTCTCTCTCTCGTTCACTATATATATCTGCGATGCTCGGTGCTCGCACAAAGTGCTCGGCAGATTGCCCTGCTCCACTGTGATCCACCAATGTTGCCCTCGCATACGACGCCGACGGCACAGAGTACACTTTGGCTTCCCTCTCTCTACTTCCCGAGCGACGCGTGGAATTGCTGCCGCAAAAGGATGTTGGGGTTACCATGGGGGGCGTGGGAAAAACCTGCTGTGGGAAAGAGTGGGTGGCCTCTACCTCACTCCACTCTGCGCGCGATCATCACGATATAGTGTATATATAGAGATATATAGTTCTCTCTCGAAACTATAGTAAAAGGCATCCTCACCCACTATTACTGTATAAGTAATAAAGTATATTCGCATATATATATTTATATAGTTACTATATATATGTATACATCACTGTTCTCACGTACATATTATATTACATACGTATACTGCTGCTAGCCACGCAATACACAACTCGCGTGTAGTCCGAAACGATCACAGAGCAATAGAGAACGGTGATACGGTCATCTTTTTCTTCTTTTTTCTTTTTATTGCGGATTATTCTGTAACATTTCACGCCTACAATATCGGTGTATATAATAATCGCTCAAGGAGAGAAATAGGGTTAGTGACAGCGTTTTCTCAATGATTTTCATGAATTTTTTTATAGCATAAAAAATGAATATAATTTATTGAAACTTTGGGAATATTTTATACATATATTTAAGTATATACTATAAAATTTTTGAAGAATTTTCTTGAAAAATACCGGGGATATTGGCGACCCCACATTGCAGGTTACAATTAGACTCAGCATTTTGCGTACATTCTGGAAGCCGCTATTTTCATCCGAAATCAAACGAGTTTGGAATTTACTTTTATTACATGTCTCTCTTCTATATGAACCTAAATGCTATGAAAAAAAAATAGAAAATTGAATTTTTTACAGGGGTCAAAACAAAAAAGCATGATTTTTTGCCATTTTTTACTTTAATTGGAAAAAAAAATTTATTTTAAATAATGATAATATTCCGATTTTAGGTTCATATAGAGCGCAATACTATGGAGAAAGTATCTGCCAATTTTCAAAACGATTGGCTGAAAACTTTTCGAACTAGCGCGTACGCAAGTTTGAAAAAAGTCATTTTCAGAAAATCGCGTTTGAAAACTCACTTTAATGGCTTATAGCGATAGAACGAGTCGGAATTTTCATTTAAAGTTTTGGGAACATATTTTTCAATAGTTTTTCTAACAATTTATGAAATTTAAACAATCGATTTTCCGAACCGTCTAACCCTATTTCCCACCTTAATGCCAAAAAGACTTCAAGTCTATAATTCACATGTCTAGTTACGCCCTGTTGAATTTAAGATTTGGATGAATATATTTATAATAATTTTCATGTATTAACAAATATTAGTAGATACTAATTTTTATATATTATTCAATATTAATTCATACTCCATAAACTGTCAAATATTTATGCACTCCGCGCGCATTCATACATTATTTTCCTTCAAATTTTTATTACATTCAAGCTGCACACGTTATTCTCATTCCGCTCGCAGTTACGTCGAGCTGCGTGTTTTTCATCAATTTATCATCATTCCCAGCATATTCCTCTCGTAATTCGTCATGGTAAAGCATACGCTATACACATCTCTATAGAATAAATACTACATGCGAGCATGTGTACACACTGTACGAAGAAATGATTTGTAAAATTTATATTTGAAATTCGTCCAAAAAAATGTTTGTTAAATAGTAGACGAATCATCATTGCGTAACGCACGATTCAATTGAAATTATCAAAGTTTTCAATTGATCCCGCGCTGATTGCTTCCTCTTATCACCGATAGATGGTACTTTGCTTTTTTTTCTGCGCGCGCACAAACTTCAAACTTGATAATGCTCTTACTCTCTATTACTCTTTAATGATAAACAATTGTGTACATATTTAATCGTAAATTAACAATTATAATAGAAATATCATTTGTTTGATTATTGTTTAATTACTTTTAGCCGAGTTTTACGAATGAAATTGCACGAATCGCCGCATAGGTTTCCAATTGTAGTTTTTAGTGCTATCAGTATTCGAAAATTTTTACATATCATTGAGGTTAAGCGAATGTCAATACCATAATCGAAATTTCTATTATCATTAATGTGTAAATGTTGAACGATGGGAGTTCATGGATTGTGGAGATTGCTGGATCCTTCTGGGAAACCAGTGCCGCTGGAAACCCTCGAAGGCAAAGTTTTGGCGATTGGTATCCTTTCGTTGACTATCAAAATTTAAATGACTCACTTTCTTGCTGATAACAGTATTTTCATAGATCTTTCTATACATTTTCTGAACTATGATGAACAGACGTATCGATATGGATACATCAGGTTCTCCAGGGTTATCAGGATCGAAGAGGAAACGCCGTACCAAACGCTCACTTATTAGGATTATTTCATAGGATCTGCAAATTGCTCTATTTCAAAATAAAACCAGTCTTTGTGTTTGACGGCGGGGTTCCTATGCTCAAGAAAAATACTATTGTAATTTCCGTCAGTTTTCTACTGTCTCCAAAGTTTTATATCGAAAAATTGAAAAAACTTAGATATGTAGATATAATTCAAATTAGCGGTAGAAAAAACTTCATTAACGAGTCGGTTATTAATAATTTTATTAGAATAAAAATTGCAGGGTAAAGATAAAATTTACCGTTTCCTAAACAGTTTATCTTGTTATTAATAACGGTGTCGTTGATAACATCTTGTTAAAATCACAGATTACCTTGTTATTAATACAAAAATCATTTCGAAGGCATCGCGCAAGAAGCAGAAAGCAATAGCAGCGACAAAAGCCCAACAAATGAAGAACGATTTGATTCAAAATCTCATAAAGCACACGGCGGTGAAAGGAGTTTTGGCACTGGGAAACGGCGAGAAGCCGAGTACGTCCTCCCAAGAATCATCGAATTCCAAAAATTCCAATTCCGCTCCCGACATGTTTAAACTACCGAGTATGCCGAATCAAAACGAGAGTCTATCGGATGAATTGATGGACGATTACGAAGATTACGATTCCGAGACGTCGGTCGAATTGAGCCCGCGTAAACAATCCAGATGGATAGGAAATATTCACAGCGTTGATGTAACAAGCGCCGATTTTAAGGCTCTACCCGCCGACGTGCGTTACGACGTTCTCACGGATCTCAAAGAGACGAGGAAACAAAATTCTTGGGGACGATTGCACGAGATGCCCAACGAGTCGCATCAGTTTTCCGATTTTCAGATGAAACGTTTGTTGAAGCGACGACGCGTGCAGGAATCGTTGGAGAGCGCGGAAAAGGAAATGGGAGGAAAGACCCTGACCCTGGAGGAATTGGAGCAGTTATTGACCGAACAAGGTATAGAAACGAGTGGACGAGACAAGGTATATCGAATAGCTGCCGACAGTACGACTCGTGTGATATTCATAAATGATCCAAAGGGATTGAAAAAAAGCTTGTCGACGAGCGAGGAAAACGGTGGACAAAGTTCTAGCCAAGCTAGCGGTTCCAGCGATCCAAGAGTCTCCCCAAATTTGGACAATGAGGATTTATCGATGACGACACCAACGAAATCCTTGATCGCTGATATCAACGAGTACGATTTGGACAGCGATTGGGATTCCGATAACGAGATTGTGATACCAGCGAATAGCGTCAAGCCATCGTCGATTCAACCGAAAAAGTACTTTGGAAAACAACGCGTGAATTCTGCTTTAGCTTATATGTTGCAACACGCTGGTATTCCTCAAGACGAAATTCTCGCCCTCGTAGATCCCAGCAACGAAAAATCGTTTATCAGCGATAAGCCAACGGACAATAATGAGACCTCGATCAAGAGAACAGCTCTTTTTCGTTCTCCGGAAAAGGAATTGGAGAACGATACAGAATCAAACAACGAAGCATCATTATCCAAATCCAATTCTGATTTCGATAATTTATTGCATCAAACACAAGAAGTCTGTGATATTAAATCAGTCGAGCAATCTAATGCGATCTCGATCAAGAGAACAGCTCTTTTTCGTTCTCCGGAAATGGAATCTGCGAATGATACAGAATCAAACAACGTACCATCATTATCCAAATCTAATTCTAATTTCGATGATTTATTGTTTCAAACACAAGAAGTCTGTGATACGGAATCCTTCGAGAAATCTAATACAGAGATTCGTCCGATCGATCATTTGCAATTCGAGCTCGGTGAAAATGACAATTCGTTTGAAACAAAGCCTCCGTCATCCGATTCCGATACGGATTCCGATCTCGTTGAAATTTCCGACGTTCCCATACCGGAAACGAGCAGCGGTTTGGAAATTTTGGTAAAATCGGACGAGATGTTGAAGGACGAGGACGATATATTCGCCGATGTGTTTGGGAAAGATTCTCAGAATATCTCGGATATCAGTAACAACGATATCTCGAGTGTCGATGCGCCGAGTACAAGTTTTCAAAATAACGAGGAAACTTCTTCGACGAAAGAAATCGAAGTAACAACTGTTGTTCAAGATTCGAGAGAATCTAATATTTCAGCAGAAATTTTTATAGAATCCGACAAATCTGCTACAGATACTCCGATACCTGTGTCAACGAATTTTCATTCCGTGGCCTCGACATCACGAGCCGAACAATTGAGCGAAAGGGTCGCAATATTCAAGCCCGAATTGTTAAAAGCGAATCAAGAAAAACTTGTCTCAATGCAGGTACATGGATTAAGGGAGGGGTAAGGGTTTCAGCGTAAAAAAAAACACTTTTTTTGCGATTTTTTTTCTCAAATATGGATTGAGCAATTTTATTCGAACCTTTTGTACATTATTGAGCATACTTTTGACAATGTTGTTTAATTTTTTCATGCAGAAATATTGAAGCATAAGCCCGTGACAGAGCTTCCCCCGGAACGTCTTGGAAAAAAAACAATTTGCGGTGTTCACTATAACTCGGCCGGAAATTATCTGAAAATGAAAAACCATGAAAATTTAGTCAAATTATAATCAAATCTTCCCCCCAACGTTCTCTGATAATTTTTTTTTTTCATTTAAAAATTTTTGGCGGCCATCTAAAGTGTGAACTGTTATTTTCCACGAAAAATTCCGGCATTTTGTGGGTGGGAATCACCCTTAATGTAAAAAAAAAAAAAATTTAACTAAACGTTGGGGGGAGGTATTTTATATGTAGAAAATGTGTACAAAGTTTGAAATGAATCGGTCAAGTAGTTTTTAAATGGCAGTGAACACGGACTTTGAAAAAGTAGTTTTGAGAAAAACGGGTGTAAAGTTTGTGAAGTAAAAAAGTGAAGAAAAAAATTTTTGTTTCCAACTTACACAGAATCATCGATTCCAGATCCATACAGCAACTCGTTTCTTCTTTTAAAATATTGTAGTGTATTGTAGGGCCAGGAGATTAATAAGACAATAACTCCGAGAATATTGCTTAGATCGGTTTAAAATTTTAAGGACATATTCTTGAAACGTTAAACAATAAGATAAGACGAAAAAAAAAAAATTCGATTTTTCGAAAGTGAAAACCCTTACCCCGCCCTTAACATTGATCAATGAATTTGACAATTTATATTGATCATTCAATTGATAATTTTGATTGATGTTTAAAAAACAATTATTTTACGATTTCTTCCCAGGCTCAATTGGAGACCGAACATAGCGATCTTACCGAGAACATCGGAAAACTGGAAAGGCAAGCTACAGCTGTGACCGATCAAATGCGCACGGAAGCTCAGGTTTTTATTTTTATTTTCATAATTCATAACGATAGATGAGTAACCCCGATTATAGTATGACTCGTTAAACGCTAATTTTTTAGGAACTTTTGCGTCTATTCGGAATTCCATATATCGTTGCTCCTATGGAAGCTGAGGCACAGTGCGCTTATTTGGAGAGTATCGAACTTACGGACGGTACGGTAACGGATGATTCCGATATATGGCTCTTTGGTGGACGATGCGTTTACAAGAATTTTTTTAACAACAACAAGCGCGTGATGCAGTACAAATCCAACGATATAGAGCATCACTTCAGTAAGTAAGAATACAAATAATTTTGTTAGTGTTATTGATTATTTTCAATTTCACGATAACTCTTTGTTATTAATTCAATCAATTTATCCTTGTATTCATTATCGAAAGTTGAAGCTCGAAAATTGGTGTTATATACAGGGTGGCCCAAAACTAGCACGTCAGAGTTATAGGGAGATTAGTTTGGCTCTGGACCTATCAAAATAAACCAATATGATCTCGGTTAAAGTCTCGAGGTTTTCGAGAAAAATCGTCTTTTTCGATTTGGTGTGAATATGGACATTGATTTGCTTACGATTTGGACTTTCATAGCAGTGGTAGCGGAATAACAAGTATCAGGTAGCGATATTGCGAAAAATCAAAAAAGACGATTTTTTTTCTCGAAAACTATTAGACTTTTAGTGAGATCGTAGTTATTTATTCTGATAGGTCCGGAGCCAATCTAACTCCCGTGTCACTCTGACGTGCTAGTTTTCGGACAGCCTGTATATATCATTGCTTTGTAAATTCCGTTGGTTTGTTCTGTCAGAATGAGTACAACTTATTCATGTAAATATGTCCCGGATCTTCCGTACAATAATTCTGTTTTAACCTACTGGACATACATCTTTATAATTTGGAGGGTGTTAACCTGTACGGAAATAAATAATTCTTCCAAGTTAATAAATAATCGTGAATTTTGTTAAAACTTCATTTTTCATTTCACCAGAATTAACGAGACAGCAAATGATTCAACTGGCACTTCTGGTAGGCAGTGATTATACGGTGGGAGTGGCGGGAATAGGGCCTGTAACTGCTCTCGAAATACTAGCCGCATTTCCCACTGAAGGCGACGATATACTTCGAGGTTTGGGAAATTTCTGTTCGTGGCTACGTAACGGAAGATCGGCTGGTCCCGGTCGAACAACTCTACGTAACAAACTTCGTAACGTTGAGATAGAGAGAGGTAATTTTTATAAATTATCCTACTTTTTTTTTCCACTGGAATTCGTCTTCTGATCGAACTTTCAGGTTTTCCGAGTCAAGCCGTCTCTCAGGCTTATCTATTCCCGACGGTCGACGAGTCGAAGGAAGAATTCACATGGAGTAAACCGAATTTGACTCTACTCGCCGATTACACAAGACAAAAGTTTGGCTGGACCAAGCTAAAGTTCGAGGAAACGATTAGTCCGGTGGTGAAAAAATTGGCCGAGTACAAGAGTCAAAAGGGTATAACGTCTTACTTCACGGTCAATACCGTGCCAAAATCCATCGAAATGACAATGAGCAGAAGGGTACAAAAGGCCGTACAAAGATTGGGTAATGTCGCGGAAGTGGATAATAACGATGTCGAGGAATCGGAAATGTCTGGTAAACGTAAAGTAATGAAAAAACGAAAGGGTAAAGTCACGAAAAAAAAGGAAGATCCCGCTGATTTGATAATTTCAATGACGGAATCGTTAGAGGGAGGAAATACGAACAAGGCCGATGATAATGCCGTGGGAACGCGCGTTTTACTCAGCCCCATTGAGTCTGAAGTGGATAAAGGAAGCGCGGCGGGAATCTCGACGCAACGTAACGGTAAAAAAATCGACGAATACATACCGCAGCGTGAGAGAGACAAAGCTAACGCACTGAAGAAAAAACTTCGTGCTATCGAGGTTTTTCGAAAGTCCAAGAGAGGACCGGGACGAACGAAAAAAGTGAGACGTCCGACGTCTAATATAAAAAAAGAGGCAGAACTCTCGGAGAGTAGCGATAGTTCTTGAATCGCACAATCAGAGCGATGTTGTATAAAATCAAAAAAATTCTGTTACATTTATCAAATTGTGATTGTTGAAGTCTGAATAGTTGATTTCTTGTATATTAGAAATTATCATGCAGGTGTATAGATATCGCTGCGATTTTTTGTAGCTATTCACGTAATAGGCAAACAATTTGGATGTTTGTGAAAGATCAAGAAAGCGGAGGATTACGAAAAATTTAGTGGTATTGCTTAAAAAATTGTTTCCACAAATTTTCAAAATAAAAGCGATATTAACGATATCTGAGATCAGAGATGTACTAAATAACGAAAAAAAAAAAAAAAACAAATAATCTTTACAACTCGATTCATGAGATTATTATTGTTGATCAATTCGGACGCATGAAATTTATGCGTTTCAAGTACCGGTCAAATTGGTCTTTGAACCGAAAAATCGAATTTTTTTTTTGTCTTATCTTATTGTTTAACATTTCAAGAATATGTCCTTAAAATTTTAAACCGATCTAAGCAATATTCTTGAAGTTATTGTCTTATTAATCTCCTGGCCTTTAACGCTATACGTCTAACAGCTGCGGGCGGTCGGACTAGCAGTGCAGCTGTCGAACAGGTATACAGTTTATTCATTGCTATTGTGTATATAGTATATAGTGTATACTATACACTACAATATTTTAAAAGAAGAAACGAGCGAAGAAAGGAGCTGGAATCGATGATTCTGTGTAAGTTGGAAAAAAAGATTTTTTTTCTTCACTTTTTTACTTCACAAACTTTAGACGCGTTTTTCTCAAAACTACTTTTTTAAAGTCCGTGTTCACTGCCATTTAAAAACTACTTGACCGATTCATTTCAAACTTTGTACACATTTTCTACATATAAAATACCTCCCCCCAACGTATAGTAAATTTTTTTTTTTTTACATTAAGGGTGTTTCCCACCCACAAAATGGCGGAATTTTTCGTGGAAAATAACGGTCCACACTTTGGATGGCCGCGAAAAATTTTTAAATGAAAAAAAAAAATTATCAGAGAACGTTGGGGGGAAGATTTGATTATAATTTGACTACATTTTCATGGTTTTTCATTTTCAGATATTTTCCGGCCGAGTTATAGTGAACACCGCAAATTGTTTTTTTTTTTCCAAGACGTTCCGGGGGAAGCTCCGTTACGGGCTTATGCTTCAATATTTCTGCATGAAAAAATTACACAACATTGCCAAAAGTATGCTCAATAATGTACAAAAGGTTCGAATAAAATTGCTCAATCCATATTTGAGTAAAAAAATCGCAAAAAAAGTGTTTTTTTTTTACGCTGAAAGCCTTACCCCTCCCTTAATTAATTCAACGCGTTCGAATTTTGTACGGGAAATAATGTGGCTACAATTTATCGACGGTGAAACGACGCCGAGTATTTTCCCCAATGCGTTTGAACCGATGTGATTAACAACATGTACGTAAGTTTTTTTCTACGCAACGAGGTGTATAATTTAATGACCTCAAATCCAGTACCATGGCGCCGCGTTAAGCGCCCGCTGTCGTAAAGATAATCTTTATTTTCTTTCGAGACTGTAAACGGAATAATTGAAAATGTTTATCGCTAAATAAGCAACAACGCGAAAAATACTTATTTCCGTTAACGAATATTTTTTGCAAGTACGAGATTCAATTCGATCTCGTTAAACTTTAGCAAAATAACAATTTTTTTTGATAATAAAAAATGTGAATTCCATTTTACATTCTCCAATTCTCTTGTTCCGTAACTACTATACATGAAATTGCGGGTGCGAAAGTGCACGAACGTCAATAACCACTGATGCTTCCCTGACGACGATAATCCGAATTCGCCGTTATCCTTCCGTCAATCTGTGCTATCGCTGTTATCGCACTTCCGATACCCACGTACGATGTTGCATTGTGTCCGATCGACGTGAGATAGGACAATATTGTATCGTTGAATTTTGGCTCGTAGTGTATCGTCATTGGCAACAACTACAATATATAGTCCGAAATTATCTTTGATTAGTCGAGCGACACACGTTTCTAACAAGCAACGTCATACGATGTAATTGATGCGAATTTATCACGTTAGATATTGTACCTGATGATGAAGCCTTCGCGCGTCAATGGCTTCTTTCACGTTGTAATCGCACCACAAATTTAAAATCATCGTCGTAGCAATTGCGGTAGTTATTTTCGTGCCACCAGCGGCGCCAATCACCAGACGAACTTTGTTATTCTCATCGACCTATTCGCGTGTCGAGACATTATTTTTCATTGCGCGATCAATTTCGATAGTCGTGAAAAAATAATTATGCCACGCGCGGAATTATGAGAAATGTGAACTCACGATTATCGTCGGTGTCATTGAGCTCAACGGCCTTTTTCCGGGTTTTATGAAATTTACGGGTGACGGCGGCAAATCAAAGCCGTTACTGATACCCGGCGAACTAAAATCATCCATCTCGTCGTTGAATATTATACCCGTACTTCTCGAACGTATCATAGCACCTAAACTGTTGGGAAGAATCGATGAGAAAATACCTCGATCGTTCGTAAAATTCGTACGAGTCAAATAGCACGAATTTTTTAAATTGAAAAATCTTTTTCGAGACAGAGACAAAGAGATTGGACGGATGGACCGAGTGGTAAAAATAAAAATGCATAGGATCCCGCTTACACCTGATTGATGGTCGATGTGACCGATACCGCAGAGCCATCGTGAGCGATTACGGAAACATGAGCAGTGCCAGAATCTTCGAGAGGTAGAATCGTTGCTCCATAATATTTTGGATCACCGTTCGTCGAATCGTCCTCAATCATTTTTCTTATCTCATCGGCGTACGATGACGACGTGAGATTAGCGACGAGATCGTCTGCAACGTACATCGAGATTCGAGATAATGCAATGTTCGTACTTTTCGCGCACGACAAATCGGTCTCGAAATATCGCGAAATTCGATCGATCGTTCGACATACCGATATCCTCAAAATCGGGATCACCGAGCTCGGTCCGTCTCGCGTAAGCCCACTTAAACGTTTCGACGATTCGTTGCCAAAATACTTTTTCGTTACTAGTTGGCACAAGATCGCGAAGAAGATTCATCATAAATGTGAGAATAACACCGGAACCTGGCGGTGGCGCTGTGTACATCGTTAATTTGCCACGTTTACTCACAATTGGCTTTCTCCATTTGACACTGCAACGAAAAAAACGAATGAAATTACGTCGGACGTGTAACTATTAAATATAAAAACATAAACCAAAAATTTGATTCTTTAAGGGCGGGGTGAGGGTTTTCACTTTCGAAAAATCGATTTTTTTTTGTCTTATCTTATTGTTTAACATTTCAAGAATGTGTGCTTAAAATTTTAAACCGATCTAAGCAATATTCTAGTAGAGATTAAGTAAGAAGGATATAAATTCACGATAAACCATTCACATCGAACTTATTATGAAAAAAATATTACGAAAAAAAGTATTATATTTTTTCCGACCAATTGGATGACTTGTGCGAATAAATAATTTCCTTGTTTTCAATAAAACGAACAAGCTCGCCAAGTTTAAAATCCTGCCAAATTTAAAATGTCCTTATGCATTTTTGCGAAAGTAATTTTCAAATATATTTTTTATCCACATCACTGGAAGTCTGATCTCAGTGAAATATTAATATGTTTGCATCTCGGCACACAGGGAATATTTCTAACGAAATTGAAAAAAAAAAAAAAAAAAAAAAAACAATTCTGGCCGATCCGAAAGTTCGATGTGAATGGTTTATCGTGAATTTATATCCTTCTTACTTAATAGATTTTTCTGACAAGATGCAAATTTAACGTTTGATTTTGATATGATTAAAAACGTTTGACAGCAGCTAAGTCAAACCATTGTTCCAAAATAATAGGATGGCAGACCTGAACGCTCATCAAATCTAGTATGGAGGACCATATTATCTGATCTGTATATTGAATACCAATGTACAATAGCTTCGGAAAGTTAAAAAAAAATTGACACAAACTAGATTAAAAAAATCAAAATTTCTCCAATCATGAAGAAATATTGATATTTAAATTTAAGTTCATGCTCACAGGCACGTCTTCCTCTTAACGGACATAGCTGGGGCTTCGCGTAGGTTTTTTTTTTAGTATTCGGAACCGCTTTGAAGGGCGGCGCGATTAATTTTTTTTTTTACCCATATGAAGGGCCACCCTAGTGTATACTATACACTACAATATTTTAAAAGAAAAAACGAGCTGGAATCGATGATTCTGTGTAAATTGGAAAAAAAAATTTTTTTCTTCACTTTTTTACTTCATAAACTTTAGACTCGTTTTTCTCAAAACTACTTTTTCAAAGTCCGTGTTCACTGCCATTTAAAAACTACTTGACCGATTCATTTCGAACTTTGTACACATTTTCTACATACAAAATACCTCCCCCCAACGTTTAGTTAATTTTTTTTTTTTTTACATTAAGGGCGTTTCCCACCCACAAAATGGCGGAATTTTTCGTGAAAAATAACAGTTCACACTTTAGATGGCCGCGAAAAATTTTTTAATGAAAAAAAAAATTATCAGAGAACGTTGGGGGGAAGATTTGATTATAATTTGACTAAATTTTCATGGTTTTTCATGTTCAGATAATTTTTGGCCGAGTTATAGTGAACACCGCAAATTGTTTTTTTTTCCAAGACGTTCCGGGGGAAGCTCTGTTACGGGCTTATGCTTCAATATTTCTGCATGAAAAAAATTACACAACATTGTCAAAAGTATGCTCAATAATGTACAAAAGGTTCGAATAAAATTGCTCAATCCATATTTGAGAAGAAAAATCGCAAAAAAAGTGTTTTTTTTTTTACGCTGAAACCCTTACCCCTCCCTTAAATATAAAAACATAAGCCAAAAATGTGATTATTTAAGGAACCAAGAAAAATGGACGAGGGGCAGCACGTACGTATAATTTCGCAAATCGTCCATTTTCATAATTCCACCGAATTCTCGAATTTCGTCAATCAACATTTGTCCCATTTCGCCATTGTAAAATGTGTTTATCGGATCGACTGCCAACGCGAGGGTCTTCAGTGTTTTGGCCAACTTGGGTCTTCTGATTTTGTCGCCGACCTGTGTGCAAACAAATGTCAGAAGAGAGATCCATTTGTCACGAACGATCGCGAGTCGATATAAACCAACGGCGATGCATTCATTTTCCCGCATACATAAATATACAGAGAATACGAATAAAAAAAGATATGGCAGAGTTAAGATACCGACGGTCCACGTTAAATTCGTTCTTGGATCAATGAGAATTTCCGCCAGTGTCGGTTCCGCTCGTATGAGAGATACTTTTCTCGCCAACGACGATGCGAGATAATCATTAACGATAACACCCTCTTTGCAGAGGGTTATCGTGGGTTCAAAGAGTTTCGACCACTTTAGTTTGCCGTACCTCCGATGAGCCTCCCAATAGCCCAATAATTCACCGGGTACCGCTACCGACTTGCCACCTGTAAAAAAAATTTCAATACAACACATTTATTTCTATAAATCAATGGATATTTAGATATACAGTTAGTGTTAATTCCATGAAGAAATGAAGACCGAGACGAAGGGGGAAACGGTGTATCGGGGATAAGTATACAATCAGTGGGCAAAAAGGGCACAAACCAATTTGAACTGCGGATTTTTTGGTGGAAAAGAAACAAAAAAAGTGTCGTTCACAATCGAACTTACCGGAAGGCAAGGGATAAGGAAGAAATGGATATGGACAGATAAATATGGGAAGAAAGAGAGTCTTTACCTTCTGAACAATGTGAATGTTAGAAAAATTGAAAGGTGAGTCGTTGGTCGAACCGTACGAATGCCTGAAAACCCCTCCGGAAGGATAGCAAGATTCGGAAGCAATGGTGACAATGGAAAGGGGAATGAAGCAATGGACGAAGAGTAGGAAATAGTGCAGTGTGGTGATAAGGACTAACGAGCTGTCATTATAAAAGTAATTAAGGCTACGGGAGAGATAGGAATGGGCGTTGCACTAAGCTAATTAAATAATAGGGATAAGCTTAAGGGGGGAAATAGACGGGTTAGACGGTTCAAAAAATCGATTTTTTTTTTAATTTCATAAATTGTTAGTAAAACTATTGAAAAATGTGTTATGAGCCATTGAAGTGAGTAGCTCTTCTTCAGGCCCCGAGCGCGCCACGTGTATAATCGAGCGGTCACTCGGGTACGGTATTTTTTCAAAAGCGTTTTTCTGAAAACGACTTTTTTTTTAAACTTGCGCACACGCTAGTTCGAAAAGTTTTCAACCAATCGTTTTGAAAATTGGCAGTTACTTTCTTCATAGTATCGCGCTCTATATGAACCTAAAATCGGAATATTATCATTGTTTAAAATAATTTTTTTTTTTTGCAAATAAAGTTGTAAAAAATGGCAAAAAATCATGCTTTTTTGTTTTGACCCCTGTAAAAAATTCAATTTTCTATTTTTTTGATAGCATTTAGGTTCGTGTATAAGAGAGACATGTAATAATAGTAAAGTCCAACATCGTTTGATTTCAGATGAAAATTGCGGCTTCCAGAATGCTAAAATTAATGGACTTTAGCAAAGAAGGGGTTGTGAAATAAGAAGTTAGGGGTGAAAAAATTTCTCGGTAGTTCCGACGAGAACAATAAGTGTGTAGAGTAGCCTGTTAAAATTTGAAAGCAATCGGTTCGGTAGAAAAAAAGTTAGGACCCGTGCTGCCAACTTCGAGGTGCCAACTTCGATCAATAATAATAATAATAACAACCTATAAAATTTTGTCAAAAAATTTTTTTTTTGTATCTTTAATTTGTGAATAAAAACATCCTAAATTTTCAAAACGATTCATTTTTATTTTCCTACAAAAAAAACGCCCTCAAAAAAAGACACGAAAATCGGCTTAAGTTACCAGACTACTACCTTAATGCTTTATTATAAAATATCGTACTTTTGTAGGATAGACCGAATTTCGTCGCAATCAATAAAAATAAGGAAGTTAAAAAAAATATATCAATAACGGTAATAAAATGATCTATTCATTTTTATACATCTTTCGATATTGACTCACCGTACATAGCGGCGTTTCCATTGCCATCAAACATATTTTTACTGGCATTGGAAGGTGCTGTCTCGCGGGCATCCAGATAAGTTGCCTCACCTCCATTTTTTGGATCCCATATCGTCATGAGAAATCCACCACCGAGTCCCATGCTACAAGTGTAATTTTAAATTATATTGTATTGTCGTATTGTCCTCATGTAGAAAGAATCGCAGCAGCTTAAAATCGATTGAGACGTTCCAAAAAAATGTACAGAATTGAAATTTTTTTGAAAATTCAACATTCCCGTTGGTTAAAGTTCTCAGATAAATTTTGGACTATCGAGTCATTGGCTACTGTTAAAAGATATTTCGTTTGAAATGTGAAGAAAATCGATCGAGACGATTCTAGATCTGCGAAATTTTGTATTATTAAAAAAAAAAATCGATAAAGGTGTTCGTAAAGACAACCTGGACTCGTGCTGTTTGTGTTGAACTTTTTACATTTTGGAGTAAAATTTTGTTATATCGATAGAGTGTTATTAAATTGTGACTGAAGTTGACTCTCGCGAGAATCGATGAAACGATTGCGATTTTATGAAATTTCAAACTATTCCGTAAATTTGAGATTTACAATGGATATGAGAAAAAAAAGATGCAAATTGAAACTTGCGAGTTAGTTTGATTAGAGGAAGCGTTGGGCGTTGTATAAAATTTCGAGAAAGTAACTTGCAAGTGTCAACTTGTAGCTTTATTTTTTTATTTCCAATGACGATAATCCGTATAAAATGATCGATAACGTAATTTATCCATAAATTCGTTAATGAAAATATTTCAGTACAACACTAAAGTCTCGTTAATATCCATCAAGGGCGGGGTAAGGGTTTTCACTTTCGAAAAATCGTATTTTTTGTTTTCGTCTTATCTTATTGTTTAACATTTCAAGAATATGTCCTTAAAATTTTAAACCGATCTAAGCAATATTCTTCAAGTTATTGTCTTATTAATCTCCTGGCCTTTAAGGGAGAACACCACTGTGACCCCCTGTTTTTTTTCACATTTTTCAAAAATATTTTTTTGTGGGGAAAAGAAGAGATATTCGAAAAATTCTTTTTGGGTTTTGTTCATTGTTTATTAATGTATCAAAAAACATTTTTTTCATATTTTTCACGCCGCACGGTGGCGCTGGGGAAGCTCTCGCGTCAGGTGCTGTCATTTCCGCGGCACGCAGCAGAACTCTCTTCAACGTCGATCTGAAAAAAAATACCAAGTGTTTTCGTTAATAATATGATATTTTGAAGAGAAGTACACAGGGATTTGGAAAAATATTGTTTTAAAAAAAATATTTTTCCAAATCCCTGTGTAATTCTCTTCAAAATATCATATTATTAACGAAAACACTCGGTATTTTTTTTCAGATCGACGTTGAAGAGAGTTCTGAGTAAAAATATTGTTTTAAAAAAAATAGGCACGCCTTTGAAATTAACTTTAAATTCAAAGGCGTGCCTATTTTTTTTAAAACAATATTTTTCTAAATCCCTGTGTACTTCTCTTCAAAATATCATATTATTAACGAAAACACTGGGTATTTTTTTTCAGATCGACGTTGAAGAGAGTTCTGCTGCGTGCCGCGGAAATGACAGCACCTGACGCGAGAGCTTCCCCAGCGCCACCATGCGGCGTGGAAAATGTGAAAAAAATGTTTTTTGATACATTAATAAACAAGGAACAAAACCCAAACAAAATTTTTCGAATATCTCTTTTTTTTCCTGCAAAAAAAAATTCTTGAAAAATGTGAAAAAAAACAGCGGATCACAGTGGTGTTCTCCCTTAACGCTATACCTGCAGCTGTCGAACAGGTATACAGTTTATTCATTGCTATCGTGTATATAGTATATAGTGTATACTATACACTACAATATTTTAAAAGAAGATGGAGCTGGAATGGATGATTCTGTGTAAGTTGGAAAAAAAAATTTTTCTCTCCACTTTTTTACTTCACAAACTTTAGACGCGTTTTTTTCAAAACTACTTTTTCAAAGTCCGTGTTCACTGCCATTTAAAAACTGCTTGACCGATTCATTTCAAACTTTGTACACATTTTCTACATATAAAATACCTCCCCCCAACGTTTAGTTAAATTTTTTTTTTTCACATTAATGGTGTTTCCCACCCACAAAATGGCGGAATTTTTCGTGGAAAAACACAGTTCACACTTTAGACGGCCGCGAAAAATTTTTAAATGAAAAAAAAAATTATCAGAGAACGTTGGGGGGAAGATTTGATTATAATTTGACTAAATTTTCGTGGTTTTTCATTTTCAGATAATTTCCGGCCAAGTTATAGTGAACACCGCAAATTCTTTTTTTTTTCCAAGACGTTCCGGGGGAAGCTCTGTTACGGGCTTACGCTTCAATATTTCTGCATGAAAAAAATTACACAACATTGTCAAAAGTATGCTCAATAATGTACAAAAGGTTCGAATAAAATTGCTCAATCCATATTTGAGAAAAAAAATCGCAAAAAAAGTGTTTTTTTTTACGCTGAAACCCTTACCCCTCCCTTAATGCTAATTACTAATTAATTCATCGTGTCATCTTCCCTCCGATTAATACTGTAAAATAGAAAATTTCATCAGCGACAGGAGTAGACGCGCGGTCGGTGCGCGGCTTCGGCGATATCCCATGTTAAGCAGTATTGGCCGCGGTCAGTACTGGGATGGGTGACCGCTTAGCCTTGCACTGGCTTGCACGCCGACTACTGACCGAGAGGCAGTTTTTCTGAGTTTCTGATGGTAATACAACTGAAACTCATTGAAAAAAAAACAAAAAAAAAAGCCGTCTTTATCGGCACAGGTTTTCCGCAGTTTCCCTGTGTCGCATGGCAAATGCGATACAGTGTAGCTAAGACGTCTGCGGACGCAATGGACGTTAGATTAGCTTAGCGAAGTGCGGGTAGGTAGTGATAGGGGAAAAAATGGAAAAAATGGAAAAAATGGAATTGGGAAGGGTCATGCGTAAAAACCCGAAAGGGTATACGTTGGAACACACAATAATAATGAAAAAAAAAAAAAAAAAAAAAAAATAGAAAATTTCATCCAATTACTAAATATTGTGGAATGTTAGAGATTTCGGATGGTGCTCTAAAAACAAATCACCTGTGTAACGATGCAACACCCTCGCAAAGTAGAGTCGCAATTGCGGCGTCGACGGCAGTGCCACCTTCCTTCAACATGTTTACGCCTATTTCCGCGCATTGTGGTCCGTTCGACGACACTGCACCCTGAAATCGAATACATTTTTTTTTCAATACATCATTCGGGGGTGAGTCTGAATTTCGATTAAAGAACACAAAGAAAAAAAACAAAATTTTAACAATTTACCTTTTCGTAAAATCCCAATTCGGACTGACTATGAAATTTGTTGCCCCACGACTGTGTTATTTTCGTCTCGGTTCCTCGAGTCGTTACGACAACCACAGTGATTATTATCGTGAGGAGTAACACGAACAAGACTCCGGCGATTATCAGTTTGGTCCTTTTCATAATGAAATTAAAAAAAAACCGTGAAAAAAGACAATTTACGAGTGAAAAAAAAAAAGAAATTTATTCACGTATTCTCACTCGTCTTACTGACAAATCCTAAAACCGCACAATTTTGTAAGTCGATGCAGTTATCGTAAAATAATAATTTAAATCATTATGGAGAAACCTTGAAATTACTATTCTTCATTATCGCCGTTACTTTGTACGACATATTTTCTGACGAACTTATTTCTGTTATAATATATATAGTTATATATATATATATATACAAAACGATATATTGTGAGAGAAGTGAATTTGGGTGATAACTCGGGTTATCATTAGACCATTTGATGAAGGTTACGATAATAAAAACTAATCATCCTTCTTCGGACCGGCAAGTAGTTCTGGAAGAAAATTCCCCGGTCAATTGAACTTTGTGACATTCACTAACGAGTATAATACTACGATTCTATATATGACTATATATTAATTGACGCGCGTGCTAATTCAATGACGATATACGAAACGTAAAGTCACGTTCAACACCCAATGAGATAAAAACAAATCCATGAAAGTCCCTCTAAGAAAATATCTATAAAAATATTAACGAATTTCTTACGATTTACGTTAAGTCCGAGTAGCTGAATAATAAAAAAAAAAACAAATCAGATCTCTTGCATCCTTTCTTCGCGTATATATATAACCGTTGTAGCGAGCGATTTATATTGAAGGTCGTCGTACCACATCACCGTTATGGACGTTCTACATTTCGCAATGTATATATAAATAAAGTTTAATGATGTATATACGAAGAATCTCGAACAGGGACATCGATGCTTGATCAAGCATCGAAAAAAATTCCGGAAACGAATAATAAACGAGAGCAGAACTGTGGCAATAAAAAAAAAAAATCCATTGAAAATTGAAATTTTCATATAAAAAAATTACTGTATATGTATTAGGGTGGTTCTTAATTTCGTGATGTTGGAAATTCTTTGGTATTGTTCCTTGAAAGTAATCAACATATCCAGAAAAAAAATTGGGCGCAAGCGGAACTTTGTCCAATAACTTTAACCCACCCCACCGAGCTGTCGAATTTTTATATGAAAAAATGCATGCATTCAAAATTTTGTTAAGAAAATTGTTTATTATTTCAAAACTATTCGTGATAAAAAAATTTTATATTTTGTTTTTATAGGAAATTTAATGCTCTACAAAAAAGGTATCTTGTAAAATTCTTGTGAATCGAATATTTATCACGTTATCAGCAAAAAACTGTCATCATTTATTCCAAAAGTCCATCATTATGGCCAAAACAGGAGTTTGACGTCAAAAAACTGCAATGTATTCTTCATATGCAATTAGAAATACGAAGAGATACGTAGTGCACTCAATAACAGTATGTGAACGATATTTAAATTTTTTATTTTATCAATTTTATTATCATTCATGATAAATCTTTCTTCTTTGATCGATAAGGACATTGATTTCTTTATCAGTTCCAAATCGATGGCTTTTTTCGAAAGATTCGAAATCAACTCCTCATTTTTTGATATCGATGTGAGCGAGTGGATTTCTAATGAAAATTATTTACAAGGCTTAAAAATAGTTAAAGGAATTAAAGTGGTTAACGATGTTGCGGAAAGAGGAGTGAAACTTATTACAGAGTACAATGATCGTCTCACTTATGATGAAGATCAGAAACAATTCATTGTACAAATAATTGAAGAATTAAAAAAAAATATCCTGATATTAACAAAGCAACTTTGCTCCAACCGATGTAATTCATTATTGTAAGTTGATTTTTAAAATATATGACAGCATTCATTTAAATTCACAATAAAATTGATAAAATTGAAGATTTGCATATTGTTTACATTTCATTGTTGAGTGCGCTACGTATTTCTTCATAATCTTATATACATACGAAAAATAAATTGCAGCTATTCGACGTCAAACTCCTGTTTTGACCATAATGATCGACTTTTGAAATATATGATGACAGCTTTTTGCTAATTACGTGATAAATATTAGATTCACGAGAATTTCACAAGATACCTTTTTTGTAGACCATTATATTTCCTACAAAAACGTTATATAAAATTCTTTTATCATAAATAGTTTTGAAATAATAAATAATTTTCTTAACAAAATATTGAATGCATGCATTTTTTGCTATAAAAATTCGATAGCTCGGTGGGGTGGGTTAGAATTATTAGACAAAGTTCCGCTTGCGCCCAATTTTTTTTCTAAATATGTTGATTACTTTTGAGGAACAATACCAAAGAATTTCCAACATCACCAAATTAAGAACCACCATTTAATATGTATACATAATTTATACACAAATATATCCTCAGAATTTCAAAACATTCGATGCAATACTTTTCTTTCAATAAATTCGCGAAAATCACTTTTTTTTTTTTGGACAGTCACACTAGTGGTCCCCCTTTAAAAAAAAATTTATCTCAGTATGCGGTGAGTATGTGATATCTGCAATCGTGGAATTTACAAGGTAATCTATTTGTAAAAGATTGCGCTATCAAGATGAATGAAGACGCCAAAATCTCCATAAAAGATAATATGATGACGATCTTACTCTTATCGACACATTCGAACTCTCTTTTATTTCTCTATATGGGACATTCCACGCTAATTATGAATCTGTTTAAAAATTAATTTTGATTATTCTATATTGAAAGTTTCGGTAAATGTGGAGCAAAGGGGACCCACTTCCGATGACCTTGCCCTTCATATATGATATCAAGGGGGTCTTCCTGAACAACTTCGTCCTCTGACAAAATTGGGGGTCGTTATTTATTATCAAAAGTTATTAACAAATAAAGTTCATAATTCATAAAGCTATTTTCCTTATATGTCAGTCCCAAGTATCTTGTCCTTCACATACGTTGTTAAGAATAACCGCCTAAGTAACATACAAAAAGTTTTATCCGTTGCTCATTGTTTGTTAAAAAATTATTAACAAAAGAAGTTTCATAAATCGAACATGAAATACTTTTACTAGTGGCGAACGGTACATTTTTAACAATAATTTTTAGTAATAATTTTTTAACGAACAATGAGCGACGGATAAAACTTTTTGTATAGCTACTCATGGGGATATTCTTAACAACACATGTGAAGGGCAAGATGATTAGGACTGACTGGTATAAGGAAAATAGCTATATGAATTATTAACTTTGTTTGTTAATAACTTTTAAATAAATAACGACCCCCAATTTTGTCAGAGGAAAAAGTTGTTTCTCGTGCAAAAATGCGTCGAACGGGCCTATTCCAAAGGTCATCGGAAGTGGGTCCCCTTTGCTCCCATATTTACCAAAGTTTCTGTAATTTCTCATTAAAATGTACGGCTTCACGGTAAATCGATTTTTATTTTTTAATGGGAAATATAAGAAAACACGATGTCACTGACAATTGAATAACGAATGGCACTCGATATTAATTTATTGTATTAAGAATTTGATATTTTGTCAGTCATAATGAAGAAAACCTCCGGAAGAAATAATGTTCCTTACGAATGATATTGATCACGGAATATAATGCAAATTGTTAAAGGAAACAAACGTCTTGTTTTCTGTCTGCCGTGGTTTTTGCAACGCGCGTACTAAAAACAGAACCATTGTTCACGAGTGAATAATCATTGAGAGATAAAGAATTTCCAAGATGCTTTACCGCGAGACACGTTTAATTCTGACGATAATAAAAATTTGTGTATAAAGATAAAAATGTGCAATGTCCGTGAAGCACGTTTTTTTTTTCCACTAAAACGATCTTCATTGTTTGAGAATCGATAGCTTTGTAAGGAAACATACTTGAGTCGAAATAATTTGAAACGTTCACGGAGTACGATTAAATTATAAATTTGTTGATTCACCGATAAAAATTTGGGAAAATAATTTTTTAAGTTTCGGAATTGATTTGTCCAGTCGATCCTTCGCGCGCCAATCCCCCCCCCCAGAGAGCCGCTGACCTCGATTTTGGAAACCGCTGACCTCGATTTTTCGACACCCCTCACCTCGATTTTGGAAACCCTCGACCTCGATTTTGGAAACTCGCGACCTCGGTTTTGGACACACCTGATCTCGATTTTGGAAACCCTCGAACTCGGATTTCGGAAACCCCTCGACCTCGATTTCGGAAACCCTCGACCTCGATTTTGGAAATTCCCGACCTCGGTTTTGGACACACCTGATTTCGATTTTGGAAACCCCCGAACTCCGATTTCGGAAACCCCCCGAACTCCGATTTCGGAAACCCCCCGACCTCGGTTTTCGAAAGCCCCTGACCTCGATTTTGGAAATCCCGACCTCCTCAACTCTCGTACACGCCGGCGGCGAAATATTTATATAGTATAGAGAGATATGCTACTGACACTGCACGATTTGACCTAGACATTTTACGATGATTGCATCAATAAACGTATATAGGATATACGTATAGGTAACTAAAGCTATTATCTCGTTGAGATTCGTAGAATACATTTTGTTGTACGTACTTCCGTCTACACACAATTTAAAACGCCTTTATACCGCATCACGCAGTGCAACAGACATATATATATATAAACATACATACATATATATATATATATATATATATACTACTTTTTATGGTTATGTACGATATACCAATAGTATTAAAGACGCGTGCGTGTTTATACAGTTTGGCACTTTCGTACTTGGTGCTTAACCGTGACGAGAACTCCGATCGAGTATCACACCGTTTTAACTCGCGTCAAACTGCTTTGAAATAAAATTAAAAAAATGTCTATATCTTCGTATTTAACGGGATACTGCTACTTTTTATTTAAATATTCCCTTGCTTAACACCATTGAAAGTTCGATTTTTACAAATATATATAAATATCGTTGTATTTAACGAGGTAAAACACTTATTTTGATCTATTCCCACATTTAAGAAGGTTCGAGTTCACACTAATCACGATGCTAAATTTTTACCATCGTTTCGTGCATCAATTCACTACAGTCCATTGTCATTTGTATTTTAGTAGAAAAAAAAACATTACTAACAACGATATATGCAAGAGTAATTGTGGCAATTTTCAAAAAGGTAAATAGTTCCTTCAGTTTTTTTTTTTCGAACAATAATCCATTTTTTCACTCAATTTTTATTTCGTACGGTTCGTACTCTTTCTTGAAAGAAAACTCCACGAACTTCACCATCCAGATATTTTATAGTAATCATTTGAATTTGACAGGCCACTTGTTTACTCGTCGACGAAATTATCTTAATAAAGAGCTGTGGTTTTTTAACGGAGAATCATTATGAAATGTTTGTACGGTGAATTCGTGTATGGATAATTAAGCCATTGTACGTCAAAATCGAGAAAGATAAACGTATTGTTTGAAAAAAACTGAACGTAATATTTCTACAACATATATGATTTTATTTAACGGGATAAAACATAATTTTTATTTAAAAAAGAATGTATCCTCTTATTGAACAGGATAGAGAACATTTTAAATCCTATATGTGATAAATTACACGATAAATATTCGCTTCGAATGATAATTTCAGTCGGTATTACGGTGACCGATTAAAGCGCGACGTTGTCGAGTAATTATTTGTTACGTACCCGCGAAACATATTGTGGGAGCGAGTGAGAGGTTCCCGTAGACACGATCGGGTTTATCTACCGAACACTGGGTTCACAATGTCTACGCGCGGCTGAACGTTTCACAATGGCCAGTAGTTTCACTGGTAAACCATATTATACGCCGGATTGCCATAAGCCTTTAGCGTACACTCGTCCTCCCCTCCAAGACGTTTTTTTTTCCATCTTTCTCAGTCAGTGTGTTCCATGAAATTGAAAATCCCTCTCTTATACCTGCCAGATATATTTCTTTTTCTCTTGTCGCACCGCGAGTTTGTATACTATCGAAGAAACTATTATAAAACCCGATTTTATCAGGTTTCTTTCATCGTGAGACGTAATTAGATTATCTATTTAGAGTATAGATAATAAAATTATGTCTTACGATGAATTCTCAATTAGAAATTAATGCGCCGCTCTTACGGTGTCTGGCACATTAATCTCTGATTGAGAATTGCGATGATGATCCTTACGAGTTTTCTGATAAGATATACATTTCTGATAGAGTACACGTGAAGTAATCGTATGTAGAATATATTGGCCCAGAAAAATGTAAACCGCACTCGCAGGAACCCTTCAATAATCTAACGATCATTTTTGTTTAAACCTACCAGCAAATTGTTGTGGGTTTGATAAGAGATAATGATTCGGTATATATACATCTCCTGGCAAATCGCACGCGCATCTTGTTCCCACAAGCCGATGCTCGTTTCTTTTTTTTTTTATCAGCGTCAATCTCATTGCGGCATTAAAACGCGGAGAAAGGATTAAACTCGATGATGCGACGATAAGATATATTTTACGTTCTGCTTGATCGAATGCATTTTCATACTTATACATCTATATGTATATCTGATACTTCCCGAGCTCTTTTATTTCGCTACTACATACTATATACCGTATTCTCACACTTTGAATTCTTTCCTGGCGGATCTGTTCTCTGAACAGAATGACTCTTCTCCTCCTTCTTTTTCTTCTTCTTCTTCTCATCCTTTTGCTCGTCGCTAGCCGAAGAAGCCGAACGCGCGAGATAACCGTAGATTCACGGATATCCACGCTGTCACGCGTGGGGATCGTTGAAAAGAAGATGCGCGAAGATAGTCGCAAAACATTCGATTATTTCTTCTCTTCCGGAAGCGTCATACAGAATGACCAACTTGATATATAGTTAAAAAAAAATAAATCATTACGCTGCAATGTTGTTGGGTTTGTGAACGTGAGTCGCAGTTTAGAGCGAAGTTACTGACGTCGCACCGGGAAACGGTCAAGTCATTTCGCTACTTTACTCCGATAATACCGTTCAGCGTTGTTTCATTATTAAATAAAAGTTTTATAATGGCAGCCCGTTACGATCGAGCTATTACCGTATTCTCACCCGACGGACATTTGCTTCAGGTTGAATATGCCCAGGAAGCTGTGCGTAAAGGCTCAACAGCGGTACGTCTTTAAACAAAAATAAAAAAATTGTCCTAACCTCAAATTCATAACAGACAAATGAATGATACTTGATAGTTCGATTGGAAAACTCGATCTACAGATTTTTTATGATCTTTTTTTCTTATAGTTTTTATCACGGTATCGCGAAACTAAAAAATTTCCGTCTCGTAGGTCGGTGTACGCGGCAATGACGTTGTCGTGCTTGGGGTGGAAAAGAAGTCCGTTGCAAAACTTCAGGAAGAGCGCACAGTACGAAAAATATGTCTCCTGGATGACCACGTAGTGATGGCATTTGCGGGTATTGAATAAATTTATTATTCTATTTATTTATGTAGTAGTAGTAATATTATTTATTCTACGTACATCCCTTTGGGTTTTCACAATCTCCCTGCATTTTCTTAGTTTTTGTCTTAGCTCGCATTCTGTCTCTTAGCTCTCCCTTTTCTTCGCCGTTCTCAAATTCTGCAACATAGTCGCAGAGGGCAAATCAGCTTTCTCCCTCTTTGGGCACTGTTTAATCTTTGATTCGGACTCTGGTTGTCTTGCGTATACTTTTCGATGCATCGGTTTCAGGTTCTTTGTCAAATTCCCTTTTATCTGTTTCCTCACACACGCATATACGCTTCAAATTGTCTTCTTCCATCCTACGCAGTTAATATTTTGTATCGCTTATTCCTCTCCCACGCAACAGTTCTGCTCCCTATTTTTCCCCACATTTCCTCAGTTTCTCTTGGTATTTCCTTGTCGTCCTATTTTCCCAGTAGTTTCAATGGTCCCCTTTCTCCTCTGGCATTCCCTACATCAAGTCGACGAGTCAATCGTATTGTATTTCTTGGTCTGTCTCTCTTTTTATTTAATTCCTTTTCCTATTTTATTTTCCAGTTCTGTCTCATTTCCGTTCCTCATTGTGTTCCATATCTCTTCTTCATCTATTTCCTCTATCGCTGCTTTTAACATTTTTTTCCCATTTCGCTTGCATTTGTCGGGGTCTTGGAATCCCCTTGAGCATTTTTTTGATCATCCGCCGCCATCCGTTTTCCCCACTCTTCGTCAATATCCATTCATTTGCTACTCATTTTATCTATTAATTTCTTAAGAAATTACAATAAATAGTGAATCACAGTTATCGAACATTCTTGTTTATTCTTATCTCAATGAATGTTAATTCAAGGATTAACCGCCGATGCCAGAGTTCTGATAAATCGTGCGCAGATTGAATGCCAGAGTCACAAGTTGACGGTAGAAGATCCTGTTACATTGGAGTACATAACGCGTTACATAGCAGGTAATTAACCATTCTTATTGTTGTAATGATGATTGCTGGAAGAATGGAGTTTACAACGAGGGATGTTTGCGTTCCTAGGTCTGAAGCAAAAATATACTCAGAGTAACGGCCGAAGACCCTTTGGGATATCGTGCCTGTTAGCTGGCTTTGATTACGACGGAGTTCCTCATCTCTATCAGACCGAGCCTTCGGGAATTTATTACGAGTGGAAAGTAAGGATTGGACTAAAACAAAAAATTATCTACCTCAGATACTTTCATTGTCAATTGTACGATTTCTCTAATGAGTTTACAAATATTTTTGTCAATTGTTCTAACCGACTCTTCGAATGTTAAACAGGCAAACGCGACAGGTCGTAGCGCCAAAACGGTTCGGGAATTCTTGGAAAAGTATTACACAAATGAGGAAATAGCAACGGAGAGAGGTTCCATAAAACTGGCTATAAGAGCATTACTGGAAGTGGTGCAGTCTGGTCAGAAAAATTTAGAAATAGCTGTGATGCGTCGGGGTCAGCCGCTGCAGGTGGATATTTCTTTTCTGCGATATTACACATTCGCACGGATGCAAATTTAACAGGCTTGATTCTTTCAGATGTTGGATACGGACACGATAGGCGAATACGTAACCGAAATTGAAAAGGAGAAGGAAGTTGAGGCAGAGAAGAAGAAACAAAAGAAGTGATCTAGCGATATAAACGATTTTTTTTAAATGTTTCGCATCGAATAAACAAACGATTGTAATGATATACATGCGTCTCACGAGTGACCGTGACTAAGGATATTTTTTCTCTGTCCGATATATCATAATTTCGTTACAAACACGCTTTGACTGATTATTTCGTTCAGAGCGCATGTGGCAAATAAAATCAGTCTATTTCTAATACCGAGATGGTTTCGTTCACTGCGGTACGACATTTACCAAAACTCATTAAAAACAGTATCATTTTGCTCAGCGATTATCAGTAAGGTTGTATGTACTCCGGTGACAGAGATCTTCCTCGATGATTGAATACTTGAAAAGATGGTAAATTACGCAACGTCTCCCACGATTTGTTCTCCAGATCTACGACTGCACGAATTTCCTTGAAATCTCCAGCGATGTAAATTGCTCCGTACATTACGACGAAGAGGCTCACCACTCCCTGAATCAATATCTAAAAAGACGCAATAATAATGATTTTTAATTCGATTGAATCATAAATAATCTTTACAATAGAATCATTCGTCTTGTAGCGATGATGTCTGATAGAATATTACTGACGTCAATGGGAAGAGTGGTAAACTCCTGCTCGGTTATTCGCAAATAGGAACGATCTGAAAGATAAATAACAAATGAATAATTGTCATTATTTGTCACGAGGAAATCTGCGTACAATAACTTTTCACAGATGTATTATCGATTATAGGTTAATAATTAAACATTGTATAATCGTGTTAACTCACGTTGTGCTGCGGAGTATGCAGCGTGTAATATCGAGGCAAATCCGAGGAACGTGATAAACTTGTGTGTCGCTGTAGCTGGCATCTCGATAATAATAATACGAAATAACTTTGACTAGTGTGAAAGGGTAAAATCTTGAGTTAGGTTAATTTATTAGGCTGTTCTCCGTTCACGATATTCTTTCCACTTTTGACGCGTGATGGAGCATATTTGATGTCCCCAATTTCTGACTCTTTAGCAGCGCCACCTACAACGACGTGGATAAAGAGGATTTCTGAAATAGACACGTACATAACCTCGCATTTAGTCATTTTTTTTGGGGTATTTTATTCTTTTGATTGTAATTCATTAAATATTATCTGTTGAACTGATCACTCATTATTTCTTTGCACAGTAACGAGTGGTGTACAATGGTTTACAGAAAAAAATTATAATAATGCGATGAAATGACGATTAACAAAGGTGAATTGTTAAACAATTATTTAGGAAAAGAAGTGGCATTGACCCAGCGTAAGAATGGATATGGAACCCAAGGTCAATAGAAGACAGAGATAACGACCGGTGATCGGTACCCTGAATAGTCTAGCGCACATTTTCAATGACGAAGTATACAGCAGTATTGTGTCTAAATCTTCTCCGGGTGTTCCTTGATAAACGAATGGTCTTATGCGTACCTCGTGCCCGATACTCTGTATCATGGAGCATGCTGTCGTTAAACGAGCTGCCTGAGTATTATTCAACAATTTTATATCGATTGACAACAAAATTTATCACCAAAACTTCTTATCTCTTCATTGAAGATGATAATTATTCGAATGATAAACTATCTTGAATGATTTTCTGACGAAATAATTATGTATATTTGAAAAAAAACTATTATAATGTACAAAAAATAATGGAAATAGTCCTAAATTATTATCAATTCTGTATTGTTGTAAACTAGTTATTTACGAATAGCTATAATTAAGAAAACACAATCTGAAGAATAATTGAAGATCATTTCCACTATTTTTTGCATGTTGAATTGTTTTTGTTTTTTTGTAGATAAAATTTGCCTAATGATTCATATTTATTTTGTCAAAAAATGATATTCAAAAATACCATTCGAATAATGCTCATTTATGTTCTCCATTATCTTTTGATTACCTGAATAAAAGGAGCCAAGGACACAAGTATCCACAGAACAACATTTACTACGTTGATCCACAGTGTAGAATTTGTTTTAACATCTATACTGTCGTATTTCAGTAACCATGCAGTTCCTGCTGCCGCCCAAGACAAATTAACAATGGTATAGATGCAAACTGCCGGTCCAAGATCGTCGTTGAAGTATTTCAGCAATTTCTTGAATTCTGATAGTTCCTGTTTGCCATCAAAAATTTTCAATTGCCTCTCATTATCGTATGCTATTCTTGAGAAACTTAAAAACTTACTTTCATCCAATCTATAGGCGGTTGAGTATGTTGGAGTAATTTGGCTCTGAGAAAAGTGAGATGAGAGATCAAGAGTTGTCCTTGCAAGCAATAACTCGTAATTATAGTTCCCTGAACCATGTCGTGCCATAGAGTACAAATTATCAATAGGATCTTGGCGGTAAGTTTTACTTGACTGGGACTAAAAATCGTGAAATTCAATGATTATAATGATTAATTATTCGATTACGTGCATAATCTCAAAAATTGAATATTTAATATTTTATAGCTGGCAAAATCTTGATATTTAAAATAAAATTATTTCATTACCCACGATAAATTTGCCGAATTTGAATATTTACAATTTTAATTATTCAGGAGGTACTAGAATTTTTCTCACCTGTGCTCCAACCATTGAAAGAGTATGGTACCTCTTGCCATCATGATATTAACACTGACGAGAGCCATAGTCATCCAAACGACGCTCATACCTATGAAGAGCCAGAGTACTCTGACCAATTTTTTCTGACTTCCTCTATTAACAGGAGTCGACGACAAAAGAAATGCCCTTTCCATGAGATTTTGTAGCTGTTCATTCTCTTTTATACGAAACAAGTAGACGGTGTAGAGATAAGCTACCAGATGAAGAATACTCGGTATCATGTAACTGAACACGGCATTTCCATAACATATTTGCTCGTAGGCATTTGCTTTTGTGATATTAAGAGTGACTTCGTATTCAATGGGTAAGAGCTTGTAACAGAATCCTCTGTCTCGCCTGCAGCAAAATAACTGATTGTAAGAAAAATTATAATGCCTCATTTGGGAATAGCCAAAATCTTATTTTTCAATTACATTTACAAAGTTAGATGTGAATTTTCATCGGTATCAATTGATCATTTCTTTATTATCATTTTACGGTTTAACCAACCAATGCATATATTAATAGTAAATAATGTAATTGTAGTTTATTAAAATTGTATTATTTTAAAAAATTCAATTTTCCAAATCACCGACTTAATTCGATAAAAATTTATTTCTGTATTCTACCTGAAACAAGCCATGTACTGTAAAACATATCCAATGCACATAAAAACCGTGACCTGGAAGGTATGGAAATTGGCGAGTACGCAATGACGTGAAAAATTTTCAGAATCATCGGTGCTCGTAGGCCTCAGTCCCATGACACCCAATAGTCTCAGATAAGGTCTTAAAATTTTGTTTTTGCAGTAATGAAGCACAGCCGATATACTGAGATTCTCATAGTCCGGCGTTTCCGCTATAACCCCGATCTGACAAAAATATCTTGAAATTTTCTCAAATATTCTTCTCACCGTAACAATCGTCGTTCGGTTTAACGATAATTAAATAATAAAAAAAAAAAAAAAAAAACAACCCGATATAATCGTACTTCGGTGCTCTGTAACTGTAGATCGGACAGGACCGACAATTGTTGTCGATGATCCGGAACAGTCGACGGATCTTTGCCGTTTGACGACCCATGAGAATTCGAATTTGCCTGTAAATAAAAACAATAGTTTAATCACTGATTCACACTTTCATTCGCAAAACGCCGTTCACGATCTTCCATTATGCATTCGTCGAATACAAAAAAAAAATATATAGTATTTACTGTTCGGAGACAAAATATAGGATCAATGAGTTTAATAACTCCGTGAATCATTTTAAAATATCGTATCTCTTAGATCGTCGAAATTTCACGTTGAAAACCGTTGTTTATGTACACATCGCGTTAGACACTGATTCGTACGAAGAGCGTGACGTGACGCTTTCCACCGCTTGTTATGATTTCAACAGTGATTCCTTGGAGTAGGAAGGAAAAAAAAAATGATCATTAGATTATCGAAGAATTTGTTGACTCACCTGCGACATTTTTGAGGATAAAAGAAATTTGAAGCTCCGAAAATGCGAATCGATCGTATGGATAGTCGAAACGCTCAGAGTGTACTCTGACGGAGTATTTTTTCATTATATCGCTATCCTCGTAATGACTTTTCACCTTTGCACAGATTTATCTCGTCTTGCTCGGCTCGAAATGAATTATTTTACACGCATTATCACAATAATGTTTTTTTTTTTTCGTTCAGCTTTTATTGCTGCAGCGTTCGTTCGTGTCGCGGGAGAGCATGTAGGAATTTGCGGAAAATTATCGAAGACATTTTTTTTTTTCCTTGAAACGGAAGACATTTATTCAGTATTTTTTTTTCCCAATATTCCCGGCTGGTCGCAAGAGTCCTCTGTTCTCGTTCCTGTGTCTCTTTACTTGATCCCTCGATTTCACGGTTGCTTTGCGCTGCACAGACACAATTGTTGTTTAACAATACAAAAATGTTGCAAGTCCTTAAACTATTTTTAAATATATATTCACCTTCCCCGTCGTAAAAGTCATTTCTCTGTTGCCCCTCGAGCCCGTGAATCTTATTCCGTGGCCCTCTTCGTCGCGCAATCTCTCGCCAAGACTTGTCCTGCAACGTAAGACATCCATTAAATTTGTAATCCTCGAATTTAAATTGTATTCGTTGATAATTTTCTACGTAATTATCGGTTAATTAATAATAGAACGAAGTTTGAGGGTTTAATACAAAATAGAAGAATAGATTAAAGATCGAAAACAGTTGACGCGCGGTCGGTGCGCGGTTTTGCGGTCTCCCAAGTTAAGCAGCTTTGGCAACGGTTACTAGTTGGATGGGTGACCGCTTAAACGTGCACTGGCGGGAGCAACGACTGTTCAGCGGGACGCAGTTTCATTGAGTTTATCATGTACAACGGAAACTCAGTAAAATACAAAGTCGTCTGTATCGACAGAGGTTTTCCGCAGTTTCCCTGTTTCGGTGGCAAATTCAATGCAGACGTCTGCGGTCGGAATGGGAGTTAGGTTAGCTCAACGAAGTGCGAATAGGAATTTGTAGGAAGAAAAATTGAAAAAAAATGGAATCCGGATGGGTCATACGTAAAAACCGGAAATGGTATACGTTGGAACAAAGGGAAAAAAAAACGACAACAAAAATAAAGATTAAAGGGTTAGATATTTTTGAATAATTGAAATTTTGTTCCACTCACTTGTCCCTCTTCTTCATGTAAGTCCTACCCGACTTAAATTCAACGCCCTCCTTGACTTCGTAAAATTTTGGCTGATTGCCACGTTTTGTCGGATTTTCCACGTCATCGTTCGCTCCCTGGGCAGCTTCCTCCTCAAGTTCTTTTCTCTTCTCGTTTCTCTTCACGAGCCTATAACTCTTCTGGACCTCTTTGACCCAAGCTTTCTCGTCGTCCGAGCTCTCGTCCAAACTGGAGCCACCTTCGTCTTGAAAAAAAAATCGTTATTCGGTGATGAAATCATTAAAATAAATTACGTAATAGAATTTTCTGCCAGAAAATTTACCACGAGCTTCGTCATATTCTTCCTCCTCGACAGCGGTCCTCGGACGTTTTTCCTCCTGAGTCACGAGTTCACGTAATTTCTTGGCTCTGCTCTTATCGAGCTGCGAAACCACGGGATTGAGAAGAGAATATTCTTCCGATTCTTTGTCAACCTGGAAGTCCGGATTGCTGAATAATGCTTTGAAACGATCGTCCTTGAGAATATTCGTTGCCAACGCCGCTGTACTCTTCTTTTTCTTGTTTTTCACAATCTTGTCGGTCTCGTTGTCCATTAATTTCAAAGCTAATTCTTTATTGACCTGCGGCAATTTTTCGATTTGAACTCTGTTTGCCGTATTCTCATCGATCCTCTCGCGAATCTTTTTCCTCTTGTAATCCTCAAATGCGAATGGTTTTATAACATCTCTCGCCTTTCTGTATAATCTAACGTCCATGAAATAACCGTGCATGTAAGCTCTCAACAGATTAGTTCCCTTGAGATGCGAAAGATCCAATTCCTCGAGTTCTTTCTCAGTTATAAATTTGTAATCGTCGTAGATAGTCTCGTGACCGAGTTCCTCGAGTTCTTCCGTTAGATTGTCGAGAAAACCGCTCCAACTTGGTGCTGGTCCGAGACTTGGTATGTAATACGTTTGCATTTTGCTGTTCTCGTTCGCAAGAAAGAGCATACCGGTGTTTGGAATAATGCAGAGATCGTTCAGGTCAGATTCCGCCTCTATCGAGGTGTACAATTTTCCCTGAAAAATATAAAAAATCATTTTTTCAAATATTATCCTCGTGTATGAATACCAGGATACGTAATTTTTAATGCCCACCGTCTGTCTTTCCCATATCTTAACGATCGAACTGTCCATCGAGTAAACGAGTTCCATTTTTTCATGAAACTCGACATTTCTTATCGGCAATCCGTACATGTGATCTTTCACTATAAATGGTTTGTTCGAACGTATGTCGTACAACAAAATTTGTCCCGTGACCGTTCCCACTCCGAGGGTCAGACCGCCGTGAAATTTGAGTGCTGTTATCGACGGAACAGCGTTCAATCTGTGAAATGAAAGAAAAAACAAATATCACAAAATAAATCCACGTCTTCCAGCAAATTGTATGTATGAGATTAATCGTGAAAATGAATAATTCCTCACTTGCTATCCTGAGTAACACAATGAAATCCACAATCCAGCGTCGCTACTTTGTTTCGTACACGCGGGTCCCAAGCTTCGACTTTTCCTTCTTGTGTTCCTACCGTCAATAAATGATGAACGGGATTTATGCTGCATTTATTTATGGCCGAAGATTCACTTGTGAACGGTTGTAAAAATTGACCTCTCTCCAAGTTCAAACGATAGATCTCGTTGCTGCAATTTTTTTTCGTTCTTTCAATACTTCCTCCTTTTTGTTTCTAAATATAATAATGACACTGTTTATTGACGTTTTTTTACCTGACACCAACGACAAATAGATCACAGGATGGATAATGATAATCCATATCTCGGCCGAATCTGGGTATTCTCAGTCTGTGATATTTTCCGTGAGCCGCATGAAACTCGATATGACGATCACAGTGCAGAAAAACAAGCTGCAATGGGTTAAACAATTGAACGATTTAAAAATCAATTAATGTAATTGATAAAATAGTAATAATGGCCTAAATATAGTTATGTAAATTAAAAAGGTACAAATTAAAATGTGCACATTGCTTCTGTCTTGTTTTTGTAAATTTACAAATCTCCATCTACGAGCTAGTGGCTTTCTTCATTTTGGCTTTCTCATAGAAGAAACTATGTAAATCGTGAAAGACAAGGACGAAGCGATGGGGGGAGTTGCAACTTTTTCTGCCCTCTTCAGTGTATTGGATAATGCGTTTTGCTTCAAAGGTCGCGATCATTTTTCGAAAAATTCAAAATTTTATATGATCTTAACTGTTCTGTCGATTCTCATGAAATTTGATGTCGATCATTCTATAACGGCAATGTATTATTACAAAAAAATGACAAAGCGATGACTTGAAATGTACTCGAGTTAAATTGTTAGATATTTTTCGAAAATATTAAATTTCATAAGATCTAAAGCCTTCAATCGATCCTCGTCAAATTCAATACCAAAGATCTTTAAGCCCCAGTCTACTGGTGTAGAAAGTTTTGGTTCGATAGCTATTAGAGTTTTATTATAGTATGTAGAAGCTATTAGAATTTTTTCGTATCAGCTACTACTTTAATACCGTAATCATGATAATAATAATATCGATTTATTATTTTTTAATTTTTTTCTTCTCTATACCCGTCTACATACCTTACTGTAATCATCCGATAAAACTTGAAAAGTTATAACTTCCGAATCGAAGCATCTTTCAAATTTCAGGGATAAATTATTGACATCAAAACATTTGACCCTTGGCTTATAAATTCCTGTTGCTAATATGTACTGTCCATCTTTGGACATTCTTACAGACGTACTCACTCCAGGCATATCAAAGTCCTGGATGAGTTCGATCCTTCTTCGAATATCTACGGAGGCAAAATAAATTACGTTTCAATATGCATGAATCAATGATTAGAATAATTAAGACGATATTTGATGACTTACCAACATTTTTTTTCAACAAGCTTCTACGTTTCCTTTCCGACAACCACTGTAAATATAACATATTCGTTTTTTTGTTTATAATGTCTATTGTCGTGTGTATTTGTTTGTCATTTCTCTTTATATTCGATTCAAATAATATTAAGGAAGTCAATTAGTGTTTGGTATTTTAAAGCCTATATTACGTTGAAATTACGTCAACGTTAAGGCACATTTATTTTCCAAGTTATTCTATAATTTTCTTTTTAATTTTATACACAACGATTGAACAACTCCCATGTTTGTTAAAAGCAAAAATTAATTTCCATTTGCGTTGAAATTTTCTTTCGCTTTACTGCTAGCTTTACTATAATACTGTAAATATTTACTATAAATAATATAAAATAAACAATATCTTATTTATTATTTATTTATTTTGCCTTGCACAAGATTCATTCAGGACATAACCTCCAAATATATCGAATATTTGCTTACCTCTGGTAAAGATTTGCCGGCACTTAAATTATAGATCTTCACGTTGTTTGGATTAGAGACCTGCATCTCGAATTAGTTTTACTAAATTAATATTTACAAATTTAAGACGATTCAGCTGAATTAAATCATAACTCAACGTGCGACCACGTGCGACATTAAGCCAAAAACAACTCCGGAAAAACCAGGGAAAAACTGATACGATAGCACACCTGTGTTTAGAGTTTTAGATCATGTGAACGGTCTGTTTTACCAACTCTGTATTATCGACAACATGTGTTCACAGAGAAAATTTTTTGTTGCTTCCGCGGCGCGGGGGGCGCCTAGCAGTTTTCTTTATCGACTGAAAACGCTTGAGCTTTTTACCAACATCCGAGAATCTCCCCTGTAAAAAAAAAAAAACCAACACACCCCCGAATATAATTGTTTGACAGTAATACAACTGCATTATCCGCTCTGCCCAGTTGTGGTTGCGGTACGTTTTGGAGCGTAGGAGGATCGAGAGAGGGTTCGAAAAAAAAAAAAAATATATCCCAGAATAAATATACACGTATTGATCGTTTTTTCACGGTGTCGTTTCTTTTTTTTTCCATTAATTTTCTCGACCGCACGACGCTATTTATAAAACAAACCGCGTTATGTCCTCGGATGGTGATAATTCACACAGTTCAGCGGGAGGTATTGCAATGTCGGAACATCCCCGTGACGAAACAAGCAGCAGCTGCAGGGCGATGAACGATAATACCGGAGACATTTGTGGCGAAACCGAGGGTCTTCGTATACTCGATCAATTTCGCAAAATTTACGAAGCGAGAATGGAAAAAATCGAGCAGGACGAAGCAACCGGTACCGAGGCCGATTTTATACCCGTAAGTTTTATGAATTTAATGCCCCGAAAATGAGTGAAAATAGGAGTCAATAATGCCACTTAGATTCTCACGCTTTTTCTTCTGAAATGTTCTTTTTTTTTATTGTCATTTCCCTTGTTAGATGAAGCTCAAGATAATGAAAGAGTGGATAAAAGATTTGGGCGAACAAAATATCATGCTTGTTCGTACCGTTGAGGATTTGGAACAGGCAGCTTGCTACAGGGTCAAAGTACTCGAAGAAAAGCTCAGAGAAACAGCTGGAATTGTATCGGACAAAATGTCCCGACTTGCCAAACCTAGCGAAGATGTGAGCGTTTATTATCCCGATGACTTTTCATTCACGATGCAACAGGCTATTTTTATTTTTTTTTTAACGATAAAAACTCTGCTCGTCAACATATCGCGTAACGTAGATACAAAATATGGAAGATGGGGGGTTTTTATAGTCTGAATGGAACGTAAAGGAAACAAAAAAATTGACTAGTGATGCTAGAAAGATGATAGAAAAGAAAATTTCAGTTTTTAAGCGTAATTGGAAAATTAGACGTTCCTTCTTCAAAAATTCTATTTTATGGACAATATAATTTTGTACAGACCGTGAACAGCTTATCGTCACGTATCTGTCGGTTGGAGAAAGAGGAGGAAATATTGCAGCACAAAATAGAATTTCTCAAGAGCGACATAAGAGGTCTTTTGGAGCTGATAAGAAGGGCTCGTTGCGAAAATTGTTGGAGCCTCAAGGGAATAAAATTCTTTGAGATCCATCCGGACGATATTCCAATCGCTTCGGGGTAATTTCCGTTGTTTAACGATTTACATATATAAATACAATGTATATTCGTACTAATTGACGTAATGATCTTTTTAACGTTCCAGATGCTCGTGTACAGAGGTAAATTCATGTTCGAGCGCCGACAAGAAATTGCGTTTGATCTTAGAGCTAGATGGCCTGACCCAAGAGCCCTCGTTACGTTCTTCCAGCAGGCTAATTTGTAATTGCGTCGATTGTCCTACAGTTTCAAATTATTCCCACGAGACAGACAAGCGTCCGATGCCACTCCCATATTGAGAAATTACCGACGCTCTTATTGCGAAAAAAAAAAAAAAAAAATCCCTGCTGACATCGTGTTGTCCGTCCTCCTACGCCCCATTAGCGAAATTATATGTTTTATGCACTTTACATTTTTCCAATAAAACTCTTGTAACATCGGAATCTCGTGAAGTCTTCTGACGTTGCTTGAATTTTCAAACCATTATCTTCTTTCTCTTCCAGGACGTGGATAACAACGAGAGCGTCGAATCGTTGAAACGTCGTCTTGAACTTGTCGCCGAAAATGAGAAGAAAGCTCGCAAGTATGTTTTTATTTATTTTTCCCTCGTGTTACTAATAAACTCCGTTTGACGAAATGATTTCTTCGAAGTGATTTCAATTTGTGTCGTAAAAATTTCGTACCGTTGTATCTCGGTATTCTCACTCGTTGCAGGTATCAAGTCGAATTGCAGGCAAAAGTTTTCGATCTTGACAACAAATTGATATCCCGAGAAGAGACGATAAAGAAGTATATCTCGATGCTCGAATCCCTCAGGGACAATCTGAAGAGACGTTCGACACGAAAAAATCAGACGAACTCTTCGGGTTCAAGAAACGCCAGCAACGATATCGATTCGGACGTGAGTTATTTATTCTTCTATCTCCGTCACATCTGTAGAGAGACGAGCACTGTTTTAATGAAAAATTATTTCCAAACCATTATAACAAAGTAATTCGGACTTGTTGTTAAAAAAAATAATAATATTCATTGTAAAGGAATAATTATTGAAGAACCTAATCATTTCAATATTATTACAATAATTATTGAAGATTACTTTGTGAAAAAGTAATTTTTCACGATTCGTCATTTGAATAACGCAAGTTCGATCATTCGAAAATTCGATTATCGTGCCAAGAACCGAAGTGTCCGGTCATTTATTAATTTTATAACGCTCGACTGGGAAGAAAAAAGGAAATCCTGAAGGATTTCATTGTTAATCGCGCACGGGTTGCCCGTTATTTGCGCGCACAGATCGCGTCGATCGTGGAAATGATTGAAAGTGCAATTGCTCGGAGAACCGGAGAAGATGAGAAACGAGATGAGAATGAAGCTGAACACAGGGAGAAGGCGAACGTCGATGACGACGAGATTAACGAGTTACGAGCCAAACTCGAGGATAAATCATTGGAAATCGAGCGGTTATCGCGTCGTTTGAGTTTTTTACAAAAAGTTGGTCTCGTATTTTTTTTTGTTTCAATGAAATCTTTAAGTCAGCTCATAGCGCGTGTCAAAAGAAAAATTATCTTCGACGTCGGTCTTGAAATACGCTTTTCAGGAATCTTTAGAAACTCGAGAGGCACTCACGAATGAAGTGGCTGAGAAGCACGATATGGGTATGGCGCTACGTGCTGAAGTAGCAACGTTGGAGGAACAGTGTCGTCGTGCTAATATGCTGATGCAATTTAAGGAAGATATTATCAAGGGAATGCGACGAGAGCTGAAACAACGTTCGAGTACCAAGGTAAGAAATTTTCATTATCTTCGTTCACGCTCATTCCTTCTATTTCCCCTGTCCTACCATCAGAGATGTGCGATAACGAATTTTCAAATTACCGTTGAAAAATAATAAATAAATAAATAAACACGTCTTTCCAATGGATGTGCAATTTTTTAAATAAATTCGATAGTAGCCAATAAGATTGATAACTATTGAAATTTTATCTTTTAAAAGTAACGTGGAAAAAAAATTAGATTTTGCCGATCCCCGGTCCTTGTTCCTTTTGCAGCCCATCTTATCGGGGAACAATGTCGTCGAAACGCCGAAACCTTCGGCGGCGATATCCCCGAGAAATATAAATTCGCGCTGGAATGTATATCGAAAAATTGGCGTTGTACCGTGTTCGCCGCTGGCATCGCCAAAGAATCGCGATCTTGGCACGATATTACAGCGTTACATGCGAGAAAACGAAGCCATAGAGATTCGAGCATTGGATATCGTAGGGTCAAAAATGAAGACAAACGCGGAGCATAGTCAAAAAATTCGCGATGCCGACAGACAGATACTCAGGCATACGAGTAAATTATCGCCACGTCGAGAAAATCGCGTGAGAAAAGAACGCAGCAAGAACACGATAGCGCGTCATTAAGTTTGTCCGAAATCTCGAAAAGATTTTTTTTTCCCCAGATCGAGTCAGTTTTGGTGACGCGATATTTCCCGTTAGTTGTAATTTATATTATATATTTTAGATAATGTACCTAGATATTTTGTATTTAGCTACTGTACCGAATTTTTCTAATAAAATTCTCATTTATACCGTATTCGCGTCGAGTATTATACGTATGTTGATTATTAATTAGTAAAAGAATATTCTCGAGTTTGATCGATGAAAAAAAAAAATTCTATACCTACCGTTATTAATGTTTTCCATTTACATTTCAGAGTGCTGTTCCAGGTCCTTCCGGACGTCGAGTGAGAATCGACGCTGACGCTGTTTGTTGCGATCAACCCGACGAACGTTCGTCTCAAGTATCGTCAAATCGTAATGGGGTAATGAAAATTGAATAAATTTAATAAATAATTTTTTTTTTCAACTAAAATGTAAATGTATAATTGAAAAGATAGACATTCTTCAACTATGACAGAGATATTGACGCTTACATTATTTTTTACAGTCGAACATCGTTTCGGATCTTAATAACGCGAAGGCATCATGGAAACGTGAGAACGAGGCTCTATTTTATGTGAGAACGCAGCTCGAAGAGGTTCTCCAGGAATTACACGCGAAGGAACGCAAGGTTCTCGTTAAATCTTTCACCACAATTTCATTTGTTTATTATTTACAATGAGTATCAAATCGCTAGAAATATAAAAATAATTTGTTTCTCAGAATTACGAACGAGACATGGCATGCGCTCACACAAAACTCAAAGACATTGGTACCCTCTTGGATAATTACAAGACCGATGTGATCGATCGTGTAAGTCCGAAATCTTCGAAATTCCCGCGCTCTTTCTCTGCTCTTACGTTATTATCGTTTACTATTAATTACTCTTTTTTAATTATCTTCGTAATTTTCCTACACCTTCGGTAAACGTTTTTCAGTATACCATAGTAGCGCCGACGAGCAAGAGTGACGCGAGCAAGATAACGTAGAGATTGTGGCTCGTCGACGTGTTCAACAAAAACACACAAACTGACAAATGTTTATCGTTGTTAGAAAAGTTGCTTCAACGGTTGAATGTGAAAAGCATCGTGGGCACTCGTAAGCGCTCTCTACGTTGTAAAATCGTGTTGAAATACGGAATAAAAGTTCATTCTTACAGATTATAATAATCGCCTACGAGTTTGTAATCGCGAACGCGTTTAATTCGTTAGATCTGTTCGAGCAAAGTATTAGAGAGAAAAAAGAAAAGAAAAAACATAAACTGTTACGCGAATATTGAAAGTTAATTTGTTTTATTGTAGAACGACACGAGCCGAGAGGTGAGACAGAATGAGAACGAAATTACGATACACAAGTTGACCAAGAGCATAGCGAATCTTTCGAAAATTTGCGCGGAAAATGGAAATGGAATTGTTCTTCTCGAGAAAGCAATGGAGGTTTGTCGTTAGCTCGCTCGTTAATTTTTCTTTGTTTTTACCGATAATTTTAAATGGAAAGTTTATAGTGTGGAATGGTTTTTTTTTCTTCTTCAGAGAAGTGAAAAGGACGATAGAGCGATGCATCACGAGACTCGGGTGACTCAAGAATTCAACGAACGATGGGCAATTACTAACTTTTTCTTTGCATTTATCCAACCGTCCTGTTATAATACTCGTCTAACTGTATTTTGTATACCGTTTTTTTTAACAGAAATGGGACGTGTTCGATCGGCAATTCAACGCCATGGAGGAATTTCGTGTCTGTACTGTCGAGGCACAGGCGGCGACTGAAAATTTGAGAGAAGAAATGGAAATTGTAGTTTGTAATTTGCAAACTCGTCATCAGCGAGTGAGTAATTTTGAAAACGAAATATTTCTTGATCCTAAATGAAAAAAAAAAAAAAAAAAAAAAAATATATATATATTTCAGTATCATGATCTTTCAAACGTCGTCAAACAAATGCAGAATCTCTTAACAAGAACGAAAGAGAATGTATCATCGGTGATGTGTCGTCTAGAAAAACAGGTAATATATTGCACGTCCAATTTACCACGAAAACAATAAAAATTGCTTCAACACTTTTATAGATATTTTGTGGATACAATTTTTTTTCAGGATCAAGAAAAAATCTGTCACAACGAGAAAGTCGCTTCGGGAGTGGTGAAATTGAAGGATATTAAAGACGAGATAAATAAAGCTCGCTCGGAATGGCCTTCTCGTGACGTCGTCGATTTTGCCGTTCAACGGACAAATTTACCGTCAAACACGGATAAGAATTCGTCCAGAGACGTGATCGATGAAGTGGTTGAAATAGTAGAGCAGGTCGTGTCTCATTTACGATTGCTTCGATCGCAGGTACAAAGCTATACTTCATAAATATTGAACGAGGGAAAGAGGTCGCGTAAATTAATTGGAGCATTTATAACGTAGGATCAATGCGGAACTTCGTTACTGAATGAACTTAGAGAACAATTGTGCAATATACAACGGAAATTGGACGACGTACAGAATGAGACGGACAATGTGGTGAGTATTAAAAAAAAATGTAATAACAAACAAAAATTCATTAAACTGACGGAAAGAAAATTATGCTTGTTTCAGTTATCGGATAATGAAATCGCGCGAAAGGTCTTCGATGAGAAAATCCAGAGATTGGACAAATTCGAGCGAGAATTGGATTACGCACATACGAAGATGCAAGATACCTTAGAGAGTATCGTGCAATCAAAGCAGAGAATGGTTCGTTGACCTATATCTGACCGTCGAAATGATTGCCCCGCGTATTTCTATTTTAATACTTCTGCAATGAAACTTCAACAGATCGACGTTGGAGTTTGCAATCTCTGCTCGTGCACACCCAGCGACACAGCTATGCCCGAGTCAGAGACGACATGCGAAAAAGTGGAAAATCATAAAGTCTTCTCCAACGAAGCTGAAAAACTCAAAAATGCTCTGCGCTCAAAGGATAAATTGGTGAGACTTTTTGCACATTTTGTTTTTTCCTATTTTAATATAATTTTGCTGATGTCTAATCGTGAATTTTCATTTATTTTCAAGCTCGAGGACAAGGATGAAATTATCAGGATTCAGAAGGACTCGATTACAATGACGCACGTCGAATTGAAAGATCTTCATCAGAAGATGCAGGCAAAGGTACGTGAGCTTGAAACGTCAATTTCTCATTATTAGAAACGCGCAAAATCTCATTTTTTAAAGATTATATCTAAAGAAAAAACTACATTCCAAATTCTCTGCTGATTTTGAAATTACCTTAAGGGAGAACACCACTGTGACCCCCTTTTTTTTCACATTTATCAAAATTTTTTTTTTCCCACAAAAAAAATTCTTGAAAAATGTGAAAAAAAACAGGGGATCACAGTGGTGTTCTCCCTTAATTGACGAAAAATTGATTTTGCCCATCTCTATATTCAATTACTGTTGACGATAAATTCATTTGTTCTTATACCTATTTTGGCTTCTTCCGAAGTTTTCCCTCCCGAAATACGATTTTTATTCCGCGAGTTACCCGCGAGTTTACGTAAAAATCGAACGAGAGCATGTCAAGATAATAATGTCAAGATAAGAGTCAAAAAATAATACAAGGTAAGTGGTACGTTTTCGTGTACCTTGCCATTCGAGGAATTTTAACCGTCTTTTTTTATACGTTATTTTTTCTTGCTCGTGTAACAAATATCATCAAAATTTAACATTGCAGATTGATGCACAAAATATTGCGATAGGTCAGCACGTCGAGGAAAAAAGACTTTTATTGGAGCAGGTGAGTTTATCATTGCAATGATTTTGTTAGAAAAATCTGAACAGTTTTTTTTTTTTTTTTTTCAATTTGAACGATTCAATCTGGTAGTGAAAAATCGTTTTTTTTACGTCTAATTCACGTTTTACTCGTAATTACACAGAGCAAGCTTCAGAATCAAACGATTGGCCATTTGCGCGAAGCCGTGGTCGAAGCCAAGAGATGTCTGGCTACGCAACAGCAAGCTCAACAAAAACCAACGATCGATTTGTCCGTGAGTGAGGTGTGGAATCCAATAACACCCACGTTATTCAATAGCGGCGACGTGCATGACGTTTAAAGTGAATTTTACTAACAGACTTAATCAACGTTTGTTTTTCCGAGAAAGAAAGAAGAAAAAAAAAAAAGAACAGAAATGAAAGAGAACAATCGAGCTGCAATCTTTTTAACATTTACAAGACTGCCGAGCACCTGTACGCTAATTCATGTACATTTTAAGATAAAGTATTTTAATTGTATTGTAAATATATGCAAAGATCGTGATAGCCGTGAGAAATCGAGATTTACGTTTTGTCGCGGATCCAAAGTTTTTCCCTTCGGAGATGTGCAAAATCGGAAATTTTAACGAATCCAAGAAAATTGTTATTGCAATTTTTGAAGAAAAAAAAAATTGATTTCGTACGTCTCCGTTTTTTTCCCAATTATTTTTAATACTTTGCCGCTGGATTACTAATTGTCATTACTCTGTGCAAGATGCAATCGCATCTGGGCTGGTTATTTTTTCTTGCATTTAGAATTTTGTTGTTGTTCTTTTCGTGGAAGAATTCGCACGAAATTTTCCTCTTTGGAATTGAGCATGGTACGTACTTGTGAGAATTGCATTGAATAAGTTTTATTTTAATAGAAATTTATTAATCGACGGACTTTCAGTGCTTCGACAATGGCGAAACGATTCGTCTATTGTCTCTTTACCTGAGCGAGACACAAGCTCAGTACAACGATTGTTTTTCAGAGGTAGGTTTAATAATTCTAATCGGTCTTTTTCTCAAACCATTATTTTTTTTTCCTACATCATTTCGAAAACAAATTGACCAAAAGATGGAAGTATTGTAAAATTTTGTGTTTACATCAATTTAGAAAACTAAATTTAAGAAACTGCATATGATTGATTATAATTTTCCATTAAAAGGCAGCAGAACAAGATACACGATTGGAAATTCAACGTGATGCGATACAAAGTTTGCAGAAGACGATTATTTGTAAAGATCTCGTCTATTATTCGTTATTGATCAAGGCTCAGGTACGAAATACAGAAAGAATGTGATGAAACCCACGGACTTTTGTATAATGATATTAAACATAAATTCAAAATCAATAATTATTTGTTGTACTTATTTTATTCTTCGCGGAGATAATAAATTATGCCGTCAATTTTTCATTGTTGAATATAAAAATCTCCGTTTTGTTTCGTAGGATCTATTTCGGGGTCGTATCGCTGATGTTAGGCTCGTCAGATCCAAGGTGCGAGATTAATTTTTATTAATTAAATAACACTAAAAAAATTAAACAACAATAAAAATAATTGCAATTATTTTTTCAGATGGATCGTTTGGTTAATTCGAAGAAATACTTGGAGGAGAAGTGTCGAAGAATCAAACGTCTCTGGCGGGAGGCGGATAGAGAATTGAGAAAAATAAAGTAACAAGTATTCATAATTTCTCCAAACTCGACATGTAATTTCATTAAACTATCGAAATTCTTTTCCAACAACAGGTGTATTACATCGTACGAGACAAATTCTCTCCAGGCTTCGGAATGCAAAGATTGTTCAACCTGGACCGACGCCGTTCAACTTCACGATAATTCGGACATGCGAGTAAAAGTGAATTTTTTGCTCCGCGAGAATGAGGATTTAAAGAGGCAATTGAGAAATCGTCGTCTCGAGTTTGATCTCTTCGATCGAGAAGTGAAAAATCATTTGAACGAGAACAATCGCGCTCGAGAATTGACGAACGAAACTGCAACGGGATTGGAAGATGGTGAAAATTGTCTGACAAATGAAAAGCACGAGCTTCAATTTGTGCTCAAACGACATCTTGCTTACGCGCGTATTCTAATAGAGGAATTACAAATGGTCAGAGAAAGGGAAATACCGAAAACGGATTCGACACAAGTCGTGCGTTGTAGAATTATATTCTTACTTTTTAAAATGCCGAGATTTTAATTAATTCATTGTAATTTGTAATTAATCGATTAATCGACAATTCATTGTGTATTGATTAATCGACTAACTACTGATTAATCAGTCGTACATTAGATAATTTTGATTTTTTTTATCTTACAGAATATAGATAGCGTTTCGATCAAGGATGAACTTCGCCGGAGAAACGTCGAGTTGGATAAACTGATTGGTGAAGCAAGGGACAAGCAAGAGGAGCTTGGAATGCTTCAAGACATGAGAAAACAATTTGAGGTACTCGACCCAAAGATTTTTTTCAAATTATTTTTTTTCCAAAATATCTATTTAAGGGAGGGGTAAGGTTAATTCGTACAAAAAAAAGGCATGTTTTTGTGATTTTTTTGTGACGACGCAGTTAAAAATCTCTTTATTAAAACTAATGGTACAGTAAAATATGACATTCGAAGAATATTATATAAAATTTTCACGAAGAAATATTTAAAAATACGGCAATGGCAGCAATTATTCGGACGTGTCTCGGAAAAAAGTAGAATTGCGGTGTCCCTCATAACTTGGTGCTGGATCATCTGAAATGAAAAAATGAAAGTTCATTCGTTAGATAATAGTTTTCCCCGGGTAACGCTGGGAGGGTTTTTCGAAATTTCAATTTTTCAATTTTTTGGAACATTTTGAAGGGAAAAACGCGATTTTTACGAAAAAAAAAATCGCGATTTTTACGAAAAAAAAAAAAATCGCGATTTTTACGAAAAAAAAAAAAATCGCGTTTTTCCCTTCAAAATGTTCCAAAAAATTGAAAAATTGAAATTTCGAAAAACCCTCCCAGCGTTACCTGGGGAAAACTATTATCTAACAAATGAACTTTCATTTTTTCATTTCAGATGATCCAGCACCAAGTTATGAGGGACACCGCAATTCTACTTTTTTCCGAGACACGTCCTAATAATTGCTGCCATTGTCGTATTTTTTAATATTTCTTCGTGAAAATTTTATATAATATTCTTCGAATGTCATATTTTACTGTACCATTAGTTTTAATAGAGAGATTTTAAGTGCGTCGTCACAAAAAAATCACAAAAACATGCCTTTTTTTGTACGAATTAACCTTACCCCCCCCCCCCCCCCCCTTAACCCAATATAATACGTATCTTCATATACGGCGCTTTCCACGCGAACTCGATGTACCTGTGACCCTTACCATTTTTATTTATTTTTTATCCCTTCTGGTTTTAGTCTAGTGTTACCGAGTGACAAAAAAAAATGACTCCTAGAAATTTTCGGATTTTTTCGAAAATCCGTACGACAGTCAATAATTTAGAAGTGTCATTGGGTAGTATTTGAAATTTCCAATACTCGAGATAGGGGCAGAGTTTTTGTCGAAAAGTCTCAAAATAACAGAATGTGCAGAAATCGCGAAAATTTTGTTTTTTTTTTGTTGTTAAAATGCCAGTTACACAATGTTAGCACATAATTAACGGAACAATTCACAGAAAACTGAGAATCTGGAAAGGATGAACGAATGTTTGAAAAAAGAATTGGCAATATTACGGCAAACTGCAGAAAATGAATGTACGGGAGGAAAAATCCACGATAATTCAAACATGCAGAGTTCTGAGGTACTTTGTTGGAAAAAAAATGTTAACTCGATCATAGTGAAAATTTTAAACTATGAATCATAGTTTGGCAATGATGAAATGTACTATTAACGAATTTTTTTCTACTTTCAGACTTATCGAATTGTTAACTGCGACGATACTGCGAGACCTCGCGAGAGAGAGATTCAAATAATAAAACAATTGAAGGAACAATTGTTGTCAACGAGAGAACTCGCTGAAGAGTGTCTCGCGGAATTACGCGTCTCGAAGGAAATGTTGTCTTTCTTGCGCGAACGAATTGGTTCGTTGAAAAGATTATTGACGGAAAAATCGGACGAAATGGCAAAATTACAGGCGGATCATGAAATGATCAAGGTCTAGAATTGCTTTATGACTTTTTTCGGAGCAGTTTTTTTTTATCCAGATATAAATTTATTTTTGTCCAACAGAACGATTATACGATCTTGAAAACGGAAAATGGTATATTCGAGGAAAAAGCTCGCGCGGAGATACAAGAATTTCGTGAAAAGGTCAGTAAAGAGGAATTGAATAAAATATTCGATTTAAAATTCAAATTTTCATTTAAAATTCAACTTTTTATCTAAAATTCAAAAGATAATTCTTGGCATTTAAAAAAAAACAAAAACAAACTTGATAATTTAGCTGAAAGCACTCGAGTCTGAATTACGTCTTGTTGACGAGAATTATCAACGAGTAAGCGAGGACTTTGATAAGAGTCAAAAGCATTTGATCGAAGCTGCACGACGAGAAGTGGAATTGCAACACGCGATCACAGCTATGGTAAGTTTAAAAATAATTCCAAAATTACTGCCAACAAAGCCCAATATAATTCACTTAATTTCTTTTTCAATTAATTTTTTTCGTCCAGGAACAAATATTCTACTCGAAGTTAACGAGCGCTGAGAGGGAGGGTAAGCGTCTTGGTGATTTGGTGGATATGCTAAGGGCTGATTTGGAAAATGCCCGAGATGAATTATCAACGCGGGAAGAAAATTTTACGGATAAGTGCAGAGACGCTTACGAACAGGTGGAAACGCTCGAGGATCAGATTGCCCTGTTGGAAGATTCGAAACGTCTGTTAACGAGACAATTGCAAGAATCCAAACTGGAAAATTGCCGTCTCATAGCCGAAAACACTGGATTAAGGGAAAACGGCTGCAGATGCGTGAAAGAAGTACCGTTCTATCATTTTTCTCTGCTAACCGAAAGTGAAAAACTTTCAAAATATCCTGAAACAATTTCTATTCCTCATCGTAGCTCGAGGACACTCACAACGCTCTTTTCGAGCTCAAAAGGGACTGCAAAACTAAAGCCCAGACGTTAAACTCCGTCTCGGCCGAATTGAATCACGTTGCCGCTAGCAGATCGGCTCTTTGTGACGAATCGCAGCGCGTTATTGTTTGCATAAGAGCTTGGATCGAGGAGCAAAGAAGGCTCGTTGAGAATCTATTGAAAAGGCTGAAAAATGAAAAAAATCGCGTTGCCCAATATGCCTTTGAGAAAAAGTGAGTATCGGGGCTGAGATAGAAAAGAAAAGTATTCGACATAAACGAGTCAAAATAAGTATTAACGTGAATTTACAGAGCTCTGGTGGCGACTGTTAGAGAATTGACGCGTGTCAATGGTAAACTCAGTGAATATTCAATGAGACGAAAAATAAACCGGGGACAGAGTCCCAATCGTCGTTACGCTCGATCTAACGGTTATCAGACATCGGTTTCGTGCAATAAATCACAAAAACCGGTAACGACCTCGAGCACAACTGTGTACACTCGGCCGTTAAAGGTTTGATGCCATATATTATTCCATTCGTCTATCACATTACCTACGAAGAAAAAGATAACGAAGTACTGTTGTATAGTGTGAAGAAAAATATATATATAAAAAAATAAAATAAAATTTCAGAGACGGTGTATTTGCCTGACAAGAACGTCGAAGCGAACTCTACTGCGTGGAAATTCTTGGTGGTTTCCGAAATTGGAACACGTGAGCAAAGAATTATGTTCCAAGAGTCATCGACACGGGGAAAAGTTAAACGAGGAATGCCTGAGCGAGACGAGCATTGACGAGGCTCGTGATTTTGGATATCAATCCTCTGCGAGCAAATGACCAACAATTAATCCGGCTTTATATAAGCACGTGGGAATTTTTTTTTTTACGTTATATATATATATATACATGTACTGTACACTTATACCGCATTGCTCTGTAGCAACTGAGTACTTAGAGATACAATAATTTTTATACGATTTATCTGTAATAGAAAAAGTATTGGAAATCTTTTTTTTTTTTCTTTCCTTTTAATTTTCCCGAATATTATTCGACACGACGAGACAGTGATTTGGAAACGAGACAAAGCGCACGAGCGGCAGGTGTCGCAGGATTATCGTCGTGAAGAATTCGAGAGATTTTTCACACTGCTCTGGAGTAAATAACTCGACGCTCTTGGGCGGATTCTGTTTGAAAATGTGGTGTTCGATTATGCGCAATACGGTATGGCAGCGCGAATTCGAATGATACATCGTTTAAAATTATTGTTGAATTAAATAATTATGAATAATTATTCTCAAATTATCAATATTTATTACAAAACAATAATTACTTTGCAGAAGTCTTGATCATTGGAAAAACATATACTCACATTAATTCTCATATTCGGGAATAATTACTCGTAACAATTTCACTACAAAAACAATTTTAATGATCTTTCAGTCGAATCGTGCTTCTCACTAATCATCAACCAACGTGTTAGGCCAATCGAATACTGAAGTTTGAGAAAAAAAATGTTCGGGAAGATTTTTCATAAAGTGATATTCAGGCCGGTGTATCTAAACCGAAAAACGTCTACTTAATATAGTAAAAATTCATCACGATTAATACACACAGTGATAGCGTAATTTTTGCCAATTACTCGCAAGACACTTGTCCGCATAGTTTTTTATAAAGTACGCATCCGTACAATAAATCTTGATGGGGTGCATTTTGTACGCTAAATTTCATAGACCACCTTTTAACAAACAAAAGGAGTAATCACTAAAAAAAATCCGAAATGTTCTTCGTTAAGGTAGCAGTCTGGTAACTCAAGCCGCTTGTCATGTCTTTTTTGGAGGGCGTTTTTTTGTAGGAAAAAAAAATGAATCGTTTTGGACATTTAGGATGTTTTTATTTACATATTAAAGATACAAAAAAAAAAAATTTTTTTTTAATTTAATAGTTTATTATGATTATTATTATTGATCGAAGTTGGCACCTCGAAAAAAAAAGCGCGTGGGTGGCCCCGGTGATTTTGGCTCTTGATGTTATCTGAAATAAAAAATTCTTGATAATTCTTAATCTATAGACATGTCATTCTGGTCGGAACTACTGAAGTTAAAATCCATGAAATTTAACTTCGGTAGTTCCGACCAGAATGACTTGTCTATAGATTAAGAATTATCAAGAATTTTTCATTTCAAATAACATCGAGAGCCAAAATCACCGGGGCCACCCACGCGCTTTTTTTTCGAGGTGCCAACTTCGATCAATAACAATAATAATAATCTATTACATTTTTTCAAAATTTTTTTTTTTGTACCTTTAATATGTAAATAAAAACATCCTAAATATCCAAAACGATTCATTTTTATTTTTCTACAAAAAAACGCCCTCCAAAAAAGACATGAAAATCGGCTTAAGTTACCAGACTACTACCTTAATCATTCGCACACCATGCCTCATTTTCCTAAAATCGGATAAAGCAATTGGATGTTATAAACTTTTAAATATCATCGAATGATATTGGATATTTGATATTAAGAGCGGGGTAAGGGTTTTCACTTTCGAAAAATCGAATTTTTTTTTTGTCTTATCTTATTGTTTAACATTTCAAGAATATGTCCTTAAAATTTTAAACCGATCTAAGCAATATTCTTGAAGTTATTGTCTTATTAATCTCCTGGCCTTTAACGCTATACCTCTAACAGCTGCGGGCGGTCGGGCTAGCAGTGCAGCTGTCGAACAGGTATACAGTTTATTCATTGCTATTGTGTATATAGTATATAGTGTATACTATACACTAAAATATTTTAAAAGAAGAAAGAAGCTGGAATCGATGATTCTGTGTAAGTTGGAAAAAAAACAAATTTTCTTCACTTTTTTACTTCATAAACTTTAGACGCGTTTTTCTCAAAACTACTTTTTCAAAGTCCGTGTTCACTGCCATTTAAAAACTACTTGACCGATTCATTTCAAACTTTGTACACATTTTCTACATATGAAATACCTCCCCCCAACGTTTAGTTAAATTTTTTTTTTTCACTTTAAGGGTGTTTCCCACCCACAAAATGGCGGAATTTTTCGTGGAAAATAACAGTTCACACTTTAGATGGCCGCAAAAAATTTTTAAATGAAAAAAAAAATTATCAGAGAACGTTGGGGGGAAGATTTGATTATAATTTGACTAAATTTTCATGGTTTTTCATTTTCAGATAATTTCCGGCCGAGTTATAGTGAACACCGCAAATTGTTTTTTTTCCAAGACGTTCCAGGGGAAGCTCTGTTAAGGGCTTATGCTTCAATATTTCTGCATGAAAAAATTACACAACATTGTCAAAAGTATGCTCAATAATGTACGAAAGGTTCGAATAAAATTGCTCAATCCATATTTGAGAAAAAAATCGCAAAAAAGTGTTTTTTTTTAACGCTGAAACCCTTACCCCTCCCTTAAAATGTTATTGAATTTCTGGGACAAATCGGTGGAAGCGTTTAGGTTTTGTGAAACTTTGAATTAAAATAAAAATAAAAAAGTCCGACTGTTGAAATAGAAATCAGAAGTGTGCAAATTACGAACTTGCACACCGTATCTTCATTATTTTAACGTTGTTTACAAAGCGTCACAAAGTAGTGATTTGCGAGCTTAGATAAAATACTGAGGAAGCAATGTGCGAGTTTCGAATTTGCACGCTTTTCTAAATATAATGCGGACATTTTTCGACGCAGGCATTCCCGGTAAAACCCCGAAAGGATCTTCAATCAGTTCCGCAAAACGAGTAAGAATTTTATTTACTTTTTTCAAAAGTTCAGTACTCGATAGACCTATGGCAGAATGCGTCAAACCTGAACAGTATGAAGGAGAATTGTTCGGTAGAAGAAATTGTAAGTTTCTCTCGAGGTCCGCCACAAATTCGACGAGAAAAACGTGTAAGTAAGATGAAATATTCCTACGAGAGCTGAGGTACATTCCTCGGTGAACAGATTGTTCCTTGGTGTTGAATAAAAAAAATGATTAGATACCCGTTGTTTAATTAGGAAGAATGACTATACCTCGCGAATGTTATAATTGCCCAGGCCAGTTCGAGAAAAATATTTCTATCCTTTCCAAGCACATCAATTTCGTCGTTCACTCGACTCTCTTAAAGACGAACAACAATTCGTATTAAAAAAACTAATTTCTAATTTGTATTTGTAGGTATTTGAAAAAAAAAAAAAAATCCACTCACCAATCAAAAGTTTTATCGCTATCTCGTCGTCAAGGCAACTTTTAATAAATTTCATATTCTCTCTCGTGAGCAATCTCCAAACGCACAATCGAGGTTCGAGCGTTAATTTGTTATTCACGTGAACTGGATTATCACGAAACTGCCAGGGACCACAAAGATCATTGTAATTTACGGAATAACCTATAACCGGCTCGGAAACGCATCTCCTGACATCTGTTCTCGGACAATTCGCTCTCGAACTTCCGCATTCAATATCGGATGAAAATAAACATTTAATGCTTTCGACAAGATCGTCCGAATTCTGTCTCGACCGTTCGACCATGTCTTCTTTGCGCGACGATTGACGAATTTCTCGTATATCACTAATAAAATTGTCCTCAATGAAGTTAACGAAAAGTCTATCGATAATCGAGTTTGGGAGTTGGCAATGCACTGGCAGAAATTGTACTAAAGAAAAAAAAATTTTTTAAGCTCCTCGTTTTTTTTTTTTTTCGTTCTTTCTCCTTTTCTTCACGTTTATAATCGTTTATAATTTATCATGAGTAATCAATAAAATTAATATACAATATGCTTTAGAGTTATAATTGTTATTACACGATACAATCTGACAAAGAAAATATATAATAATTATAGCAGCAGGAATGGCCCCCACTATCTTACAAGATTTTTGCGTGCCAAAAAGTTTCATTGGTTTTTCTTTGTTTTTTTTTTTGCTTCTTTTTTTTTCACTATTATACCATACACGTAGATGTAGTATCATTCTCATCATCAATATTATCGTAATTAATTATTATTATCATTATCATTAATAATAATAATAACAACAATGACGACAATAATAATAATTGTTATTATTATTATAACTCCTCGAAACAAATCATACCGGGATATATGATTTATCGTATATAATGTATTTATATATATTTATATATTTATAACGAACACCGCCCATTACTACTAGAATAACAAACGGGACTCACCGCCATTCTCCAACAGACTCGATACTCAAAATAGATGATATCGTCGGATGCATTGTGACATGATTTTTTTTTTTTTTTTTTTTTCGATCCCGATACCTCTCGAGCGAGTGACCTTTTCAGCCAGATCACAATCGTCGTCGTCATCGTCGTCGTCGTCGTCGTCGATTTATCATCCTCGTCGCTCTATTGCCGCTTTTGCTGCCTCCCTAATTTTTCTCTCATCTCTCCTCGACGCCCCTCTCTACATTTCCTCCATTCTCATCTTGTTCATTCACTTCACTTACTTCTTGTCCTCGCGCCCTCTTACCCTATGGTATCGTTTGTTTATATATATATATTTTTTTTTTTTTTCGTGTTACCCGATGCATATTCCATACGAATTTATCGACACGTTCGTACTTGTCTCCTCCGGAAAATACGCACATACATCTGGAGAAGAAGGTATGAAAAAGTGTGAGCGATCGAGCTAGTCGATGTTCTGGTGATTTTACTGTTTTTTTTTTTTTTTTGCTGTTGCTGTTCTCTCTCTCTTTCTTTACTTTTCATTAAAACCCGAATCTCGGAAATAATTCACCCCGACAACCCCGGATATTCAATTCGTTCAAAGAATATTTTTGTTTCTTTTTTTTTTTTTTTTTTTAGATACCAATATAAGCCGCGTTTAAACACGTACGAATTTGGCCGAATCACTTGCAGCAGTTGCCCGCCGCAGTTTTTTGACCTTCCGACTCGACCAGCCGACGTCCCTGACCGCTCGTACTGGCGTTTCCTGATTGTTCGTTCTTTGGGAGTTTTTTAGCTGTAAAAACAGAGGATAAAAAATAAACATCGAATATCGTTATTGCGTGAAAAAAAAAAAAAAGCAGCTGCCGTTGGTCCGGGTCTCGTATGCATGGGTCTCGTATAGAAATTGTCGAGTCGAAACTAGATAAGAACGCGTAACGAGATACAGTAGGTGGTTACTGTGCTAGATCCCAGATGGGTCTTTCAATGTCTTTTTTTTTTTTTTCGTTACTCCAATTACCGTTGATGACTTGTGTCACGAACGACATTTATGCAATTCAAAAATCAGTTTACCTCGATCGTCGACAATCTCGAGCGCGATATACTTAGATAAGTCCACTCTGAGGGGTTATCGTTATACGCGGCGCGATAATGAAAAAAATCTTGCACATGGCAACGACAGCAGCGAGAGTACACACAGCGCTAGATAACTTTGCGAATATGAAATTATGTATTTTCAGTGATATTTACCGATAGCTAGAAATATGTCGTTGACGTTCATGGCCGTTTTGGCCGATGTCTCCATGAATAGAAGACCATTCGCGTCCGCGTAACTCTGCGCCTCCTCAAAGTCTACCACTCGTTTGTTCGCAAGATCGGACTTGTTGCCCGCCAGTGCTATCACTATACTTGGACTTGCCTGCCGTTGGAGCTCTTTAACCCACGTTGTCGCGCGTAGAAATGTGTCCTGCGAGTCGGTCGTTCGTGTTACAAGATATTTTATCGTTAAGTGCGCAGAGAGACAGATTTGTGAATAGATTTGCGAGAATTTGTTAGAGACTCTCCGGAGGCTTCGAAACATAGTGATCTCTCAATTTTTCGATTCCACAGACAGGATTCTCAAAATAAAATTAATAATTAATATTCTTACCTGATTTTGTATATCGTAAACAACGATAGCAGCCTGAGCACCTCGGTAATACATCGGAGCGAGACTGTGATAACGTTCTTGTCCTGCCGTGTCCCAAATCTCAAATTTCACAGTTGTGTCGTCCAGACAAACGGTCTGTGTGAGAAATGCAGCTGTCGAAAGGGACGAAAAAAAAAAAAAAAAAAAAAAAAAAAAAAACAAAGTATTATTATTTATAATTAGCGGCAATTTCGTTTGATCTTACAAATCTAAACCTTTGGCTTATATATTTCTTTCTCGTCCACTCACCGCCTATTGTACTCTCCTGATACTCGTGAAACTGTCCTTTGACGAACCTCAGAACTAAACTGGACTTTCCTACCGCCGATTCGCCAAGTAAAACCAATTTGAATTGACAAATTTTTCCTTGCGTACCGTTTGGCCTCTGGGCCGTGCCCCGGTTAGCCATAATGACCTGAGAATAGAAAACGCACAAAGTTAAATATAAAAACGTTTTTTTTGGATAAAAATGAAAGAACGCAAAAGACATGTGTTCCCCATGGAATGATTATCGTGGACCCGGCGGCGGTGTGTCGTGAGAAATTCGAGCAAAACCAAGAAAACAAAGAGCGAAAGAGAGAGAAAATGAAAACAAAAAAAAAAAATTGGAAAAACAAACAATGTAAATTGTACAAAAGTATTTTAGGAATAAGTTTACGAGATAATCGGTTCGTAAAGCTCGAGCGAACGTTATAACGAACGAAAGTTAAATAGTTTGTGTCGCGCGTGAATAGAAAGAGATAAATCTCTCGATCTCTCTCTCGCACTTCCTCCCGAGAAAAATGTAGAATTGACAAGATGGAGTATACAGAACCGTCGTGAGTATAAAACCTTTCCACTGACGCGACACTAAGCTTCACAAACCGCAAAAAATTCTGTATCGTTAAATAACACACGCGAGATTCGTTACCGTCACCAAGAAAAAACTCCGAACGAATAGTTTCACCTATATAATATAATATATGTTTCCCCTTCGGCCCCCGCTCTTCGCTGATTTATCCGTTCGCACGTCCGGTACGAGGCAAATGTTGAAACACGATTTTTTTTTTCCCTGTTTTTCTTTTCTGTCTCTTTCGAGCTAAAATGATGCTCGTCAAAAAAAGGGCTCAGGCCGGTGACGAGCGATCCTCGATGATTGAAATGGCATGTAAAAATGTAAGATATAGAAACGAGGAGAGAAACGTCGCGAGAACACGTTTATGACATGACAGTTCGTGTCACACACGGCGCGCGATGGACGTTACACCCTCCCCCTTACGCCCCTTTAGATGGATAACCCCCCGCCGCCGCCTCGTGCCCTCTGGCCATCGCTCGACGAAACGATGACGACGCCTCTGGCTTCTCTATCTCTTTCTCTCCCTCTTTCTTCGAAATCAGCGTTTCACGAATTCTTCCCGACACCCAAATATATAAAAGACGAGAGAGCGAGAGACGGAGAAGAAAAAAAGCGTGTTCTCAGTTTTATTACTTGGAACTACAGTGAAAAAATGTCACGAAAGTCGACAGTTTGCGAGAGTTTCCTTATCGCAGTTTGCCTAGGTGTATATAGGCTGTAGACCAGATGGAGCCTCACGGAACACTATACTTCTTTTATGTTTTTTTCTCTCTCTCTGCTTGGGAAGGAAATGCGCTGACAAATTTCGCACACTAACGCCCGTAAGCACCCCCGCGTGACACGAACATACTGGAAAAACCAGAGGGTCCGTTGTACAGTCGTGAATGTTAATATCGAAATGAGGGGGAGAAAAAAACGGAGGAAAGAGAGATGGAATAATATATGGTGGTTGTTTAGTAGTTTTATTAATACGGTGAAGATAAGAAACACTGGAGAAAAACTGTACTGGTACTGTGCGATAGTAATTTTTACGTTACAACGCAGAAACAACCGTACAGTGAGTCACGCGAGTGTGCGACACTCGGGGGGGCCCTGGGGGGTTTAGCACTTTTGCTAAAAGCGAAAAAATAAATAACAAAATGCCGGACACAAGTTTTACACGCACAGGATGCACCGTACAGCGCTGCGCCACTTTTACACTTTGATCAGCGTTTTTCACCGGGCGCAAAAAAAAAAAAAAACGAACGCAACATACACAAAGAGTAATATTGCGAGTGTATTTAAGCTTATGGCCGCGCGTAGACGCGATCCATTAAATGTTTTATGTTTTTACCAGAATTTGTTTATTTCCGACGTGGCTCGAATGTGGAATTGTGGAATGCAGTCGAGAGACTCAATGTTACGGGAAAAAACAAAGTGTGTGTGTGTACGGACGATTGATATATCGGGGACCTCGCTGACTTATTTCTTCGTTCCACTCTAGATTCAATCAGCGCACCCTCCACACTGCCCGTATATCCCCATCACTGCTAACATGGCCACCGCTCTCTGACTCCCTCTCTCTCATGGTGGAAGGATATTAGCTGTAGTACTGCGCATAATCTACGAATAGCCAATAAGAAATTTGTACCATTGCGCCCGCCATTACGAGCGGCAATTCAAAAACGTTTGTAATGAAATCGACGTTAATCAAATCAATTTAATTGTAAAAATAGACATTTTTTTAATTATTTCCCCCGAGAAAAATAGGAAAAAGCATAAAGAAATCTTTTCAGAATGACGGGCAAGCATTCCCTGAAGAATTTGCGAGCTATCTGGTGCAGGTAAACTGAAAACAATTGCAAAAAATTTTCGTGATGATAGCAGATGGGTAAATGCGTAACGAGAGGTAAGACATTTTATTATGGATGTAGGCATTATTAATGAATGTTTTTTTTCAGTAGACCATTTGTTTATGTTACCTTTTCAGATTGTATTGTTTTTTTCAAAATAAAAATAAAATTCTGATCTAAATTGGTTTTGTTTTATTAATTCATACTGAGCCTCTAAATCTATTTATCATAATTGAAAACTTTGAAATTATCAATTAGTTTTCGTCGATTAGCTTAACATGATTTTGAACTGAAATATACGAAAAACTTTATTTTTGTCTCTCGAATACTTATATCCCACATGATTGAAGGCAGAGAAGAGACTTCAGTCTCTTTAAGGACAAAACTATCAGAAACAGGGTGTATTAGATAATCATTGTGAAATACACACTTATCATATTTTATTTGAGATTTGTACATTTCTGATTTGACATTTTGTACATTTTCCGCTTTGCATGTTTATTTTTCGTATTTTATTTACCAATGAAATTTTTTTTATTTAGTTCTCTAAGTTCTCTAAGAATGTACGTTCTCGTCCGAACTAAACATGAAAGAACGTCCATTGGTATATCGTTATCAATTTTTTCCGAGACGATTTTCGCGACTTTTTGGAAAAATGCGATCTTCGTTTGATAGAGCACAGCCATGAAATTCTTCGAATATCGCGTTCATTTCGTAGGCAGCTTTTAATAAGCGATCGGGCGGGTACATCAATCCATCTCTTGAAATGATGTGAATCCAATCAACCGACTGCTTTGGTACTAAATGTCGCGTCTCCGTCCCTAGGAAATTGTACTTGAATCGGAATGCAACGTATCCGGCAATGTACCGAGCAAACCTTAGCTATTAACAAAAATTTCAGAGTTGCCTTTATCATGAATATATTAATCGTACTTAATGTTGATGAGTTTACAGATTTCGTACGCAAATATAATAAAATTCTATAAATTACCGTTTTTAATATTTATATTTTCTCATCCACAGGCCGTCTTCCACTTTTCAATGTACCGGGCGTTCTTCGGAAAACCATAAAAATGGCTTTTTTTTGGTCCATTGTTTTTCTTGAAAAACTCTGTTCTATTTTTGCGACCCTTGACGTAGCACGCCGACATGCTGTATGGAGAATTCATTATATAAAATGGATGATATAATGCATGGTGAAAGAATGAAGGGCTTATTGTTATCATAATCGGAAACTGAATTATCTATTTTAAAGATATAATGGTGAGAAATATTAAATTTACAACATTATTCGGATTCACAGTTTGAGGTTATAATTGACGAACAGTCAGCGGTACATTGTACATTTATTCTGTATCAACATTGTGTGATTTTCAATATTCGCGATATTCTGGGCGTTAGACTCGTACGAAATGGTTGTATAATTTTAACTACTCACCTGTTTTCTTGTTGTAATGAAGAAAGATTTGTTGAATATAATGCACTCGTGTCAGATTTTTGTTCGCAGCATATGCAGTAAATATAGTATATGTTGGGTATATATAAAATTAAGATGGCCGGAGTATTGGTACTGCGCAGAACATGCGAAAACGCGTCGCGAGAACGGCTACACCTTATATCCTTCCACCATGCTCTCCTCTCTCTCTCAGCGCGCGAGCGCGTCCTCTCACTCACTCTCTGTACACTCCCTGCCAATTTTGTTGCAACGTCGATCAAAACAACGTTTAATTAATATTTTAGAGACTTTTATGATTTATTATTAGAATCATTCGAGAGTAATTAGAGAGACTTAATTAACAATGATTAACAATAGATTGTTCTTTAAAGTCAGTACATTTGGAGTTATAATGAACGAACGATCGTTCAAATTCTAGTGAGGATTCGATAAACCGGGAAGTTGTATAGATTTTCAAATAATAATCGCGTCGGGAGAATATTTTTGTTTGCCGAGAGTCGAAAGATCCGGCTGACACGCGAAGCCTTAGATACGCGAGGAATTAGACAATTACATGGTAACGGTGTATGGTAATTATATTCTTGGCTGTTGAAGACGTCAGAGCAGCGATCGAGCGAGATATTCTGTGCGGTGAAAAACTATAATGGAGGATTGGTTTGCGAGGACTCCCACGCCGGTTAGGTGTTTCCTTGGTTTCCTTAATAATGCTTTACCCCTATTCGCCCCGACGCCTCATGACGTTTTGTCAAAGATGAATGATTGATTGACTAATTATTATCAATTCCAAGATGACGAGAGTATAGGGGTTACGGAATTTTTTTATTTTTTATTACCGATCGAGAAATATAGATTTCTGTTAGAATCGCGTGTGACTTTATCGCACAGATGGCGCCGGCACGCCCAAACACAATGCGAGCATTACATACAGGGGGTGGAAACTCCCATGTTAAACAGCGCAGCCACTGTTTGTAGCGCTACCTATGCACGTTCCTTGAAGTCAGAACTAAAAAGATATACATCCAGCCGTGGCGCGCTATTTGAATGAAGAGTGGGCATGAAAATACATAATCGGTCGGTATAGTAGATCAAAGACGAATATTTCAAATGAAAAAAAAAAAGTTATTCCAATGATTTATTTTCAAATCATTTATATATGTGTATATACAAATATATATGTATTTATTTACATTCATTTATATTAAGTGGATAAAATGTGATTTTTATTATAAAATTTGATGTCCATTATCGAAGCTACCGTCTCCTCCTCGGGCCGCAACAAATCGGACCAAAAGATACCGTCAAATTCACCACAGTCATCAGATTCTTGTTGCACTTGTTCGCGACGCTGAGAGGAATTTATTCGTTAATTACTAGTTTTTAATTAAATAAGTTTCGTCCATTGGAACATTGTACAATGCTTAAGCTTTGGAAAAATAACTTCATAATTGAAAATTAGTTGTCAGATAACGGACGTACCCCTATTTTCGAGAGCAGTGATATATCTAGAAACGAATGAAGAGCTATTTTCGTCAAGTCCGATGTACCTTGCGGAGCGTAAGTCTGAAAAGAAATTCAATTTTTCTATCGAAACAAGATTCCCGATCCTAGCCACATGGTCAATGTTACGATACTACAATTTCACATAAATGGATGTTCAAATTAAAACTATCGATGTAAATCGCTTCATAAATAAATACCGACTTACCGGTTCAAGATTCATTAATTCGGGTATTCACAAGAAATTTTACGACTCTATGAACAAAATTTGTACAATGTTTATTTAGTATATTTTACCTTTTGTATTTTCAATTGCAATTCCGTCGTGTACAGCTTAAAGTCTTTGGCAACTTTGTGACCCTGACGATAGAACGTTAACCAGCCGAACATAAATCCCAATAGCTGAAATATCAAAGTGGATTATGCCTAAAAAGAAAACGAAAAATTGCTGAATTGTAACTTAGAGAAAATCTTTGGGAATTCTCAAACGGAAGATGTTCGATGGAAATAATTTCATCGAGACACGCGACGACGGTTAGAAGATCGCGTGGAAATTACAATAATCATAAATAACGAAATATTTAACAATTTTTTAAAATTCGATTATATTTCAACACTGTCGTTACTGTTACGACTAAATAAGTCGGTAAAACAGGTAAAAGCTTGCGAGATGTTCTAGTTCTACTTTTCGCTCCTACCATGTAAGGCGCGCTAGCTGTGCGTCGATAGTGGCGCACTCTGGACACGTTTCTTCCCACGTGAACTAATACTAGAGCCGTGCTTTTTGTATGCAAGTGAACACCCCCCTGATTATACATATTACATGTTTGTAATGAGTAACCGAGTACATCGCAGCTGATCGGAATAGTGGAATCAAATGGAATTCAATACGACTTACGTTCTATAAAAGTTTGATTATTGCAAATGGTAAATATCATGTTATTTCAAGTATATGTTAAGTATATATACGAAAGAGTCGTTTTTTAGTAAACGACGTAGTAGCAATTACAGAATATATATACGCTACATAAATATTATAATCTATCTCTGTTGCGATAAAATTCGGAATGTGCGTCATTTTTTCAGGATCTCATAGATTACGAAGCTTGCGATTCGTTACTCCATTGACTTCTGTATTTTGTATGTCACTGTCAATCGCTGGTCATTACGTATAAGTGTGACTTTTCACGGGAATTTTTTTGTTAACACTATCGTAACAATTAGATTTAAAAAACAATATGCTGGAGAGTGGTTAGAGAATTGCGAATCGTCGTGAGGGAACGTGTATCACGCATGGGAATCTCAATATAAATCTATACGCTTATCAGCCTCTCAGTTTCGAAATATGAAAAAAAAATAATAATAATAATAATAATAATTCTTCTATCGACATACCTATACATATTTGTACCTGTATATTGCAGTTTTAACTCGAATCACAGATGCCATACATTCTGGTACGTGGTAACCTCGCATCCTACAGTCACAGGTATCCCTGGAGAGTTCTTGTTTCTGGTTTAAAAGGTATCATTCCCCGTTCCTTTTACCCACACTTTTCTCTCGTTTTCAAATTTTTTTTTTTTTTTCATACAATAATGTTTCGTCCGAGTACATAATATTTATGAAAACAATTCGCAATTAAAGTAATTGTAATTTATGTTCGCATCCGATACTTTTGCTCTAATGTCTTACAAACTTTCAGTTAAGTCTTTCGTTCTATCGATCTACTCTGGATCATTGATTGTATGGGCGTATCACATGTGTTTGCTGCTATGATTTCTGTCGTTGGCTCTCGTTAAAATTGCATGAGCTTGAAAAAAAAATTTATATTAGATCCCAGTTACGACATTTAGATTAGATATTAGATCAATTAATCAACGAGTTTTATGTTTTGTCTTATTCAGTAAGAAGAGATTTTCTTGATATCTATGAGCCTTCGGTCCGTTTTGAACGAAAAATCCGCTAAATTAGAATTGAATTTTCATTTTTTTTAGCATCGGACATCGAACAATTGAGTCGTTTCGCATCCGGCGGTTACTGCGACGATTCAACAATAGTTTATCTACAGCATCCTTGTGTTATATTAACCGCGCTTGAGGTACTCGGATATAAAGTTGTGGCGTCTTCCAGTACGAGCGTCAAACAAGATTACAACGAGTACATGTGGACTATGAGAAAGGATTTTTCTGAGCCCGAACCTGATCCTGTACCTGTTGTCAAAGAAGGTACGTGTCTATTATTTATCTGATACTCGGGAGTAAGCATTTTTTGAGTTTTAAACTTATCAGAATTATTTTATGAACCAATCGAGAGACGAGAAGTAATAAAGAAAAGACGATTTAAGAAATATTATTAAGTATTTGAAAAACATATAGAATTTTTTCTATACGAGTCAAAATCGGATCTAGTAATTATTTTTTTGTAGCAAATATTAATATTTTAGACAATTATTCATAATTAATTTGTTAAAAAATTATGTCGAATAGTTATTAATTGCAACAGTGCACATTTCTTATTATCCCGTAACTTTTGGCCCTCTTATGTCTTCTCGCTTGTATGTGTTTTTCGTTTTTATCTCCTGAACTCTCCGTATAATCAGGTCTCGTGTTAGATATATTTAAAACACAAATCGGCTGTGACGTTATGCATGTAAAAGACAATGCCTCGAATGTGTATAATTTATTGCACTAAATACGTTTCATATTTCATAATTTCAATGATTCGAGTGAAAATATACAATGTTGCGTGTTCCTTCTGTGACCTAGTCTAGTCTTTGTGACTTTAGTTATCTCTGAACAATTTTAATACTCTAACGGATCAGTGTAGGCGGAATTTTTACATTATTTCGAAAATAAACCGGGCATCACGTAACTTTAAAACAATTGGTAGATCTTTTTTTTTCGGCTGTTTTCTAATCATTCTTCCCTTATTCTGGAAAAGAATTATTCTCACAACATTTATAAACTCAAATTACTTTGTATTTCATTTTAGTTAGTACGTACGTCCCCTGTTAGATAAATATCTGAATTTTTTGTATGATATAATTGTAGTCGGCACGGTCATGCTGATAAAATTTAAGAGCAGGTCACTGACCCCTTGGACCATGATAATTCTGGGAATTGAATATCCGAGTGTGAGATTACCATTGAAACGGAGGGCAGGCGGATTTGTGTGTTATTTAGCCGTAATTGATGATTAGATGTAGATAGGAAAGAAAAGTATCAAAATGTTCGGACGACTTTACCGATTTCGTACGAGTCATAAGAAAAAAGAGGGTTGCCGGATATTTCAGGGATCCAAAGAGAAATGTTCGTTTTATGGCAAAACCGCGATACATCATGTGACGCAACAACAGCGTCATCTTGATCGTTCCTTGACCGTCTCCACCATCCCCTTCAGCTTCTGTGCTTCTACTACCTACCTCACCTTGAGTCTTAAGAGGAAGACGCACATGTATCACGTCACACGCGAGTACGAGAGACATAGATGAAAATTCTTATCGGTACTCAACGGTACAACCGATCGGGATGAAAAAAGCTTAGCCATATTTTGACACGATACTCCAGTGGCTTAGCTTATTTCATCCAAATCGGTTGTGTCATTTCGGAGAAAGTACATTTCGCATTTTCGGATTGATCAGCCGGTGTGAAACATTCCCTTAATTCAATCACAACTTTATGTCCTGAACAAATTGTAGTCCAGATTATGTACATAATTGTGATAATATCAAATGAGCCAACTTGTGACGAGATGCATTTTGTCAAATGTAAAATGCTACTTTACTCCGAAGCACTAAATTTTTCATTGCAAACGTAGGACTTAAATTTTTAAACAACGATTGTTGTTAATGCGAGACAAATAAGAAATTATAAAATCACCTTAGCATCATAAATCCTATTTCTCGCTGTACAGCGGTACGTAAAACGAAAGTTGCATAATTCCGTCACCAGATTAAAAGTGGCGCTGTTATTCGAGTGGTGCGCGTTTCCTGCGATATTTTTCTTGTATTCATATACCGTCTGTGGGTTTGTGGTGGTTTGTGGCTTGTGCGCCGTGCGCTCCGTAATCAAAAGCATATATAATTACATCGCGAAGAAAAAAAGTATGTTGTGCTACCCCCTCGATCCATGGCTTAATTTCTATAAAACCACAAATTCTACGATTCGATCTTTCGTCCAAGTATCAAACACCGTTCGAACGATTCGATAGTGTTCCGCGAGGGTTACACGACTTGGGGCAAATTGTTTTTTTTTCGTTCGAGGTTATGATTCTCCGATCGTCGATAATTTATTCGTAACACACGAGTATCCGTTCTGTTGCTTAGTGTCGTTTATTTAATTTAAAAAATTAAAAAACGCTTGGTGAAAATTACAACGGACAGAGATATTCGAAAACAAGAGAAAAACGCGTCGAAATTTCGGTCGCGTTGAAGGAAATTTTACGATGACAAAGAAACCGGGAATAGTGTGGACGTACTACAATAAAAAAGTCGACGGTTCGCAAATCGTTGCTTTTTGCAAATATTGCAATCAGTCGTACATACAGAATGCAACGCGCATGGAGAAACACTTGGTTAGATGTGAAAAGTGCCCTGAATCTGTGAAACAAACTTTCTCAAAGCATAGAAAGGATCCCATTAACGGCGTTGTAAGAAAAACCCAATGGATAGAACAGAAGGCTAATGCTAACGAGATTAACAACGAGTGGGACGAGAATTACGAAACGGAAAATATTAATTACGAAATTGCGGACGATATGGATATGACCGTGGAGACCGAGGTTGAAGTGCAGAACGCAGCGAGTAACCAGGCTATATCGAGCAGCCTCGATTGGGAACCGGTGAACATTAAATGTAGCGAATCTCCGGATCCAGCGGCATCAGGTATGTTATTCTATCGTAGTATACTACATTAATGGAATTACTAAAACGGCTATGAAACAAAGTAATTTTAAGAAATAACAATTGAACCTGTTCGTCATTATGCAACGGAGAGATAAAATATCTTGAGGGCGGTTTTGGTAGTGCTACCTCAAAAAAAAGCTGCGAGCATAACGGAAATAGTCTCGAAAATGTTGTTTTTTTTATCAAAGACTTTACCATGTAAATTTTAACAACGCAGCCCTCGTGGTCAAATCACCAGTTCAGATTATTACGACTACACCAATTTTTTGAAAAAATATAAAAACTTGTGTGAGTCATGTTTTGTGTCGCTTTATAACATAGTAAAAGGAAAAAAAAAAAAAAAAAATGGTGAGGATCATAGCCAGATGGTGCGGAATGTCTTGTAGACTTGGGAAACATTTTTTTCCCCGTCAATTTTCATGATGTTGAAGTTTGCATCGTGGGAACGCAACGAAAATAAGTTTTTTAAACTTTAATTTTCGCTATTGCTCTCGCTTCTCTTGATCATTTAGGCCCAGGTCCTTAAATGAGAACCCAAAAGAACGTTTTAACGATTGTTGTCTTAGAAAATTAAACCTTACGTGGGATGAATGGTATAAAAAAATATATTTTCGTTGCGTTCCAACGATGCAAGCTTCAGCATCATCAATTTTCTGTACCGACACGAAAATGTAAAAGTGTTACTACAGTATGCACCTAACTATATATTAAAATCGTCTTAAAATTTTTTAAAAGAGCGATATTTAAGAATATTTGCACAAGTATTCTAATATTTAAAGAAAAAAAAATTATATACAGCCGTAGTTCAAGAGCGTGGAACGGCTTCTCAAGAGCGCCCGAGCGCTTCACACTCCAGAAAGCCAACGCTGACTCGGCGAATGTCACAGTGGCCAGGAATTTCACCAAGAATCACCGGACACTCGCCGCTCCAGAGCAAAATACTTCAGGAACAACTGTTGGAGCGACGAATTTGGCGACGAGTTGCGGAGCTCGAATTGCGCAAGAAAAATCTCGAACTCGAGAGATTACAGTGGGAGTACGAGAGGGACAAGATGCAGAGCGAATTGAAATTGGGCCACGAGGGTCGCATGATGGAGCTTCGCGAGGAACGAGAGAAGCAAATTCTTGAGCGTGAAATGGCGGATGGTTAAATTTATATTCCTTCCTTCTTTGAATATCTTGTATTATTGAAACACATTAATCTGCAGTGAGAATGGAAATTAATGTAACGATAATTTCATTGGATAATATGATGCTACGAAATGGTGTATGAATTTTACCGTACAATTTTGTTCATTATCACTAATGATACGCAAAATTAAATAAATAATTATAATGTAACGAGCATTCAACACCGATAATTATCAAGATTGTATTATATCCCCAAAAAAGTATATCATAAATCGAATTAATTCACAGATTTCGAGATTTTCATTATTCACGTTATTACCCAACAATGAAAAGAAAAAAAAAAAAAAAACAATCGTCACCAGGGATGGTCACCGTTCGATGAAAAAGTATTTTAAATACTTTCGTGACGGAATTATTATGGATTACCCAGCCTACGGGATATTATTATTTGTTGCAAGCGAATGATTTCTCTGAATTCTTCATATTATTGAAATATCATTAAATATTGTTATTTTTCCATCATAATTACATATAGTTATTCAATTAAAAAAAGTATTTTTAATGCTTTTTCATTCGAACATCGCCAATTCCCGATCGTCGCCAAGCTTTTTTGGACCTAAACGTACACCATTCGATATTTCTCGTTAATCCTTACCAATCACATTAATCGAATTTATATATATTTTCTTTAATTCTAGAACTAAAAGACAACGAGGTCTGATAACGAGAGAAAAATAACAAAGAAATATAATTTTGAATCAAAGACGGCCGAACAGAGGGCCTATGGGAACGATGACGGAAAAGATATTTAGCATTGACGGAAATGAGAGTTTTTATTATATTGCGGTAAAGGGCTCGCCTTTTGGGTCCGACTGTGCGGTCTTTGGATTGAACAACGACGAAGTTTTGGCGCTTTCCAAACGATTTCCGAACTCCGGAACCGAGGTCATCAATGGCGTTATAATCAAAGGTTCAAACAACAACAAAATGTAACTCTCGCGGTGGATGTTCGGTGGCGGTCGATTGAGGCAATTGAGGCAAATGTTCTCTTGTCAAATGAGTGAACTGAAAAAAAAAAAAACAATGTTTGAATTGGCTAAATCGGTGTTCACTTTCGTTCAAACGAATTTTTCGTTGTTACTACAAATATTTCGTTTGCAGTAAGGACATTTTAGTCAACTGATCCTAATCGTTGAAGAAACTAATAATTTATTTGTGGTAACGGAAAATTTGTTTGAACGCGGTTAAGTGCCGATTTGGTCAATCCATACACTTTTTTTTTTACACAAGGAAAGTACCCGAGGTGTCCCCCGCCGATTTTGTTGAAACTCATGTATGTTATAGAGCATTAAGGTAGTAGTCTGGTAACTTAAGCCGATTTTCATGTCTTTTTCGGAGGGCGTTTTTTTGTAGGAAAATAAAAATGAATCGTTTTGGATATTTAGGATGTTTTCATTTACATATTAAAGATACAAAAAAAAAATTTTGAAACATTTTTATAGTTTATTATTATTATTATTATTGATCGAAATTGGCACCTCGAAGTTGGCAGCCCGGGTCCTAACTTTGTTTCTACCGAACCTATTGCTCTTAAATTTCAACAGGCTATTCTACACACTTATAGTTCTCGTCGGAACCACCGAGAAATTTTTTCACCCCTAACTTTTTATTTTACAACCCCTTCTTTGCTAAAATAAAAGGACTTTAGTAAAGAAGGGGTTGTAAAGTAAAAAGTTAGAGGTGAAAAAATTTCTCGGTGGTTCCGACGAGAACTATAAGTGTGTAGAGTAGCCTGTTAAAATTTGAAAGCAATCGGTTCGGTAGAAAAAAAGTTAGGACCCGGGCTGCCAACTTCGATCAATAATAATAATAATGAACTAGTAAATTTTTTCAAAAAATTTTTTTTCGAATCTTTAATATGTAAATAAAAACATCCTAAATATCCAAAAACATTCATTTTTATTTTCCTACAAAAACACGCCCTCCAAAAAAGACACGAAAATCGGCTTAAGTTGCCAGACTACTATCTTAAGAACTAAGCGATACGTATTTTTTTTTATCGGCGGAAAAATGGTTTCAAGGGGTGAAACCACCCCGTAAAGTTGCACAGGTCAAGGGGCGATTTTGCAGTTTCACATACGAGCAGTGCATCGATTTTGATGAAACAAAAATTGAAATGTTTCTTACGCGAAAGAATGAAGAACCCACCAGATAATGAAAAAAAAAATATTTTAAGGGCTCGAAACAACCTTGAACGTCTACTTCTTGCACCCTACATTGAAAAGTGTCGAATCGATTGGAATGAAAATTATGCTGTTTTATAGCGGAAATAAAATTAAAGTTCACGCATTTTTGTATTTCTACAAGAAAACAGTTTTAAGGGAGTAAGCTACACTTTTTTTGAGTTTTTTACATTCCAGTTGTCTCCTTGTCATTCCAAATGTGTTTGCCGGTCGACATCTCGGGTACTTTCCTTGTCAGTGGGAATAATTTTAAGAAATTTCTCTCACGAACTTTCGTCATTCGGGAAAAAAAAACTCTCAATTGGAACGTTGTAACTCTTCGTTGCAACGTTCCTTGTGGCGTACGCTCGGTAGATTTCAAAAAAAATAAAAATTGTAAGAGCCACATTTCTAGAAACGTCATGTTGAAAAAAAAAAATTCTTTTTTTCATAAAAATTGTCATTATCTCTGGAATCAAAGTAAAATAAAATAAGACGCCCTCGTCCAACCTTTGTGACGACAAAATTATAGCGATTCTGATTTTTGACATATTTTCGTGTCTCGGTTATCTTAAGATTTGTCAAAAGTTCGAGCGAGATCGAGGTCGTGTTGTTTCCGAGATATATCCATCATTTGACGTTTTAAACGATTCACTCACAAAAAAACACGATTATTTTCGTAAAGCAGTGCGGTATGAAAATTACAAGAAAATAAAACGTTTTTCCTCGAGAGCAAAATATTTTTATCCGATTACTTTGGCAAAGCAGTCTGGTATGAGAATTACCATAAAAAAAAAAAAAAAAAAGGATTTTTCCTCGAAAGCAAAAGTTCCTCCATAGAGAAGCGACAACCGTTAAACAGCCATTATAAAATTTCCTTTGGAATTTGATTAATTCGTAGCGAAGAATAAAAAAATATACGAATAAAGTTTGTAAAGATAATTTTTCAAATGTATAGCCTCATTCGACCGGTTACGTAACGATGGCATTACGACGCGGAGATTACGCATTATCGAGCGAAAGAAAAGCAAAAAAATTGGCCATTGACGAGGGAACAAAATGATGAGTGTAAAATTTTACTTTTAGGACCACCGTTGGCCATTATAAACGTTCTGGCGGAGCTTGGCTATCGGATCGTGAGCAGCACAGGCGAGGCCGAAATACTTTGGACACTGCAAAGAGAGATTTAAGCCGAACGTAATGATTTTCAACGGACATTAATTAACATTTGTGTCGAGAAATTGGGTAGAAAATTTTTCGTAACTATCCATTGTAAGCGTGTATTATCGAACGACATGTCACATTATTTTCTCACTCCAACCAAACGTTGGATCGTCATTTTTTTTTGCATTATCGTTATTTTCACTGAGCGTCGAACGAGTGTCGCGTAATTATCAGTTAAAAAAAAAAAGAACCAAAAATTATATCTGGTCGTTAATTTTCGCAGAGAGCCACGATTTTTCCAATCAATTATTCGGCAGATCTACAAAATATTTGGGTGGTAAAAATGAAATTTTAAGTTCTCGATCGTGCGACGTATTAATTCACGTGGACCAATAATTCGATCGAAAAATATAAATCTTCGCAATGCTTTTAGGACGAATAATCGTCGAGATGAAAATGAGAAATGAAAAAAAAAATGGTAAAGTCAAATTTTCCATCGAGTCACGGAGTCGCAACTAAAGAAGAATGAACAAAAAAAAAAGTAATTAGTTACCAAGATACCTCTAGTACCTAATTTGTTAATAACCTTTACTGTTATTTTTAGTATTATTATTATTATTGATCACTCGAACGATTAACGCGATTGGCTAGCAATCATGTATACTTTCTTTCGAGTTGATGCATGTAACTTCCGACAATTCAAACGCTACGTTCCATTATCGTGTATTATTGTACTATTGTTGTATACAATAGAGTGAATATTCTACGTGATGGCATTTTTCCTACGAGACGAATCAAATTTTTTTTCGTTGAAACAAAAAGAAGAAAACATATTTCAAGAAAGTATCTAATTATCGTAGTTGTGCCGAGAAAAATGTATGGTATCGACGAATGGGGGTTTTTTTTTTTTTTTTTTTTTTTTTTTCCCTCCAAAGTGTTAAGAGTGCGGAGAGACCTCGAGGATCAAAAGTCATTGGATAATAGTATGAGCATTGTTACTTAAATAGGAGGCCGTAATTGTTTTATCAAAATATTTTTCTGCACTGAATTATCGCTCCGATTATGAAAAAAAAAAATATATAGGACGCACCTAAAATTTATGTGAATGTTTTTTGCATATGATATAGATGTAATTGTTTAATAAATATATATATATATATATATATATATCTATATATATATATATTATTGATGGTAATAAGTTAAAGGTGTTCGGAGTATGATTTGAAATTGGGATACTTTCATTGATTCGTTGGTAAATAGTTTTGTTATTTAATATGGAAATTTTGAAAAGAATCAGACGGAAAGACTCTAGATTTCGATTCACACTTCCGGTTGCATTATCTCGATATACGTTTCGATGTTGAAAAACCTCTGTTCCCACTTTTTTTTCCCGAATGTTTCGTGCATGTTAAATGCGTACTCGTTCATTAACATAAAAGACAAATCGTCAGGGATTCTTAGGGTCTGCCGCAATTGTTATCAATGGAAATTGAGAGAAAGCCATTTTTTCACGAATTAAGAATTGAAAGAATGAGAAGAAAAAGAATTGTATGCATTAAAAAATACAGGACTAAGGGTTATTAAGGATTTCCTCTTGTTAATTAGAGTTACAGATTGCCTCGAGGAACGGAGGAACGTATTTTTTCATAGTTATACAGAAAATAAATAGTGAGTTCCAGGTGATGAATTATGGAGAATTCGAGCGAGAAGTGCGTCACCGCAGGAAGTCACGTGTGCTGCGACAGAAGCTCGAGCGACGCGGTCGCGGTGCGTCAAACTTTGTCGGAAATGGATTTCGAGAGAGGAATTTGGTACGCAGGTAAAAAAATATTTCATAACCTAAGTTTTTTCTATTTTCATCGGATTTCTTCGGCACTTATTGTATTGACCAATGGTTTTTTTTTCTTCTTATCGACAGCTCAAAACAACGATATCGACAGAGTGTCGAGTCTCTTGAATAAAGGAATCGCCCCGAATATCGAAGATGGCGCCGGTTACACGGCGTTGCATTACGCCTCGCGCGGTAGACATTGGGAAATTTGCGAATTGTTGGTGAAAAATGGGGCAAACGTGAACGCTGTTACGCGTTGCGGTAATGCGACGTCGCTTCACAGATCGTCGATGCAGGGCGCGAGTCGCGTCGTCGAGTTTCTTTTGAAATCGGGCGGCGATGCGAATGTCCGTGATTCCGACGGTTATACGCCGTTGCATCGGGCAATCTTGACGAATTCATTGTCGGTTTGTCGCCTCTTGATTCCCGTTACCGATCTCACGATATGCGATAAAAAATCTCGTAACGCTCTGCAACTGGCACGGGAGAGGGACAACGTCGAGATCATCAAATTGATTGAAAATTTCGTGAAAACATGACATACTCATAACGACTGAATTATAGCCTCCTATGATCCGTATCCGCTTCACTATCCTACGTAATAAAAAGATGGCCGTCATTGATTACCATTGAAATTTGATCGTCTAAAGAAAAACGGGTAATTATCGTAAGTTCTTAATCTTCTTGATTAAATCATCGATCGTTAGAGAGTAGCGCGAGCAGCGTTACAACAGCGAAAAGATCAGATTAATCGATTGGTGTCTGATAAAAATTTCTGATAATGCATAAACAATTACAGAATTATAGTTCTAATTTCTCAATTTACGTAACAAGATGACCGTCCCATTAATTTTTCAGCTCATGCGGAAGATCGTGGAATCATCAAATTATCGTTAATTATCAATTCCGCCCCTTAAAAAGGTCATCGTCGATTAGCAGCGTCGTCCGCACGTAACCAACTATTACGATAAACTTTAAGGGGGGAAATAGGGTTAGACGGTTCAAAAAATCGATTTTTTTTTAATTTCATAAATTGTTAGTAAAACTATTGAAAAATATGTTCCCAAAATTTTAAATGAAAATTCCGACTCGTTCCAATTGTTATAAGCCATTAAGGGGGGGGGGGGGGGGGGTAGGGTTAGGACAGCGTTTTCTCAATGATTTTCATGAATTTTTTTATAGTATAAAAAATAAATATAATTTATTGAAATTTTGAGAATATTTTATACATATATTTAAGTATATACTAACAAATTTTTATACATATATTTAAGTATATACTATAAAATATTAGCGACCCCGTATTGCTTGTTTTTCTTGGTACTATTTTTTTCAAACGCGTTTTTCTGAAAACGCGTTTTTTTGGAACTTGCGTACACGCTAGTTTGAAAAGTTTTCAACCAATCGTTTTGAAAATTGGCAGTTACTTTCTTCATAGTGTCGCGCTCTATATGAATCTAAAATCGGAATATTATCATTATTTAAAATAATTTTTTTTCTGCAAATGAAATTGTAAAGAAATGGCAAAAAATCGTGCTTTTTTTGTTTTGACCCCTGTAAAAAATTCAATTTTCTATTTCTTTCGATCGCATTTAGGTTCATATAGAAGAGAGACATATAATAAAGGTAAATTCCAACCTCGTTTGATATCAGATGAAAATTGCGACTTCCAGAATGTTCCTAAAAAGCTGAGTCTGACTGTGACCTGCAATACGGGGTCGCTAATATTTTATAGTATATACTCAAATATATGTATAAAAATTTTATAGTATATACTTAAATATATGTATAAAATATTCTCAAAGTTTCAATAAGTTATATTAATTTTTTATACTATAAAAAAATTCATGAAAATCATTGAGAAAACGCTGTCCTAACCCTATTTCCCCCTTTTAACGTGAACGGTAAAAGAAAAATCGATTTACTGGCAATGTTTGGGAAAAAACGCGTGCGTAATCGTCGAATTATGTGATCCTAATCTGTTCGATTACGCTTCAAGCAATTAAAAAAAATGGCCATCGTCAATATAGACGGTGTTTTGTATTGCGTACGACGCAAAACACGAAATTATCAGTACTTATCAACTCTCTTAATTGGGTCAATCTTCGAGTTATCATGTCGTAAGCGAGCGCCATCTACAACACACGCGACTGCGAGGTTTTTCGAAAGGACGAGAAAAAAAAGTACACGTAAAAGGTGAGACGAACATTTTTAATTGTACAAACATACGCTTCATCGCTTTCAGGGGCATGTACCTTACGTCCACGTGCGCAACCATATTGTGTAATGTAATAGCGCGCGATTGTCCGGAGTGTTGCTGTTTTCACTTCGAATAGTACAGGTAGCTTACGTACGAAAGGTAGGACGCGGGCATTGGGCGTAGACAATCGTAGCGGGATAGCGGTTATCGATAGGGAAGGGCGAAGAGGGTACAGCGAAGAAAATCTGTAAACCACATTTACAATTCGGTCGACTCGTTATACGTATCGCAGTTAACCTACATCCAAAAGTGTCAACACGCGAGGGGGGAAAGAGTGTGAGAAAAAAAAATAATCATTTCTCGCTAGAAAAAAAAAAAAAAACGATTCGAAACCAAAGAGGCAAAAGCCAAGTCCACGAGGCAAAGGGACACGGGTCGTGTACTCGTGCACTTGATATTGAATCGTTGTATTCGCGTTTAGCGGCGAGAAGAGTTCTCGTTTATTCCCGGCAATGTTCGTCAACGTTCGTAAATAATCGGGCTGTATGTGTGTGTACGCGCGCGCGTGTGGTTTTTTGTCTCTTTTTTTTCTCCTCGCGATATTCGTGGAGAGCCGCGTACGGAAGACGGAATGGCTCAACGTCGCCGGACTCTCCTCCCCGTCGTCCGCGCGATATTATTTCCGTCCTTGTGTGTGTACGCGTGTGGCGAAGCGGCGCGCGGGGCGCGAGGATAAACTCGTGGCGCCGTCTACCGGGGCTTTTGCCTTTGCCGTGCCCGCCGTTTCGTGCCTGCGTTCTTCGTTTCGCGTTGAGTCAGTTGTTTCACGTTATAACGCGAGTGTGTGCCTATCCCCTCGTACACCCGTTCGGTTTTTTTTTCTTTTTTTTTCCAATAATATCAACGTCGACGCCGTGTAACCGCCGGTTATTACCAACAGGCAAAACCTCATTCTCGTTGAGCGAGAAAAGCCGCGAGACGATGAATAATCGAACGATAAACAAAGAAAGCATATAAGTAAAACACGTTTTTACGCGATAACTACGGGCCGATTGTTGGCGTGTCGTTGAGCGGCGCAAGCGTTTCTCACACACACACATACGCACGCACATTACATTATTATTATTATATATAAATATATATATACGCACGGGGGTTAGCGCGGAGAAGGAAGAAACGAACGAGAGTTTTGGGACGAGGTCGTGGTGTGCGTTTCGTGGGATTCGTACGAATGACAATACACGGTGGTATAACCGTGTTGTGACGTCACGCGGCTAATCAAGTGCACACACGTATACATCAAGTTTCTCTGTCGTTTTCTTCGTTTGCGGTTGGACGAGCGAGAGGGGATGGTCGAAAGAAACAGGAACGGCGGACGGACGGGGTGAAGAAACTAGTGGGAAAAGTAAAATGCTTTGACGCGTCCGTAAGGTGGAATTCACGTTGTATTTACGTGCGGAAAAATGGTGTTGAAAAGGCGAGGAGAATGAGACGAGGATAGATATATACGTTTATGGAAAAACGAGCTGGAAGCGCGTGAGTAGCGGCGAAGTTATCACAAGAATACTCCGCTGCCTTCGCGGTAACTATCTCTCTGTGCGCGCGTGTGTGCATGCGCAACGGTGTTGGTAAGGTGCTATCGCATTTAAAACGCTGAAGGACAGTCTCTCGCCGTCTCTCTTTCACGAATCCCGTGTACGCATGTGCGGCGCGACGCGCACGTTTTTATCTCGAGAAAAAAAGAAACGAAACTCACGCAAAAATGTGATCGTCGCACGGGCGAATTAACGCAAAAAGTGTCGAATCCTCTTCTTAATCGGGAATAAAGTGCATTAATCAAGATTACCCCGTGCTCTCACCTGGAGAAAAGGGAAAAAAAAAACAAAAACGTTTGTGTTTGCGTGCGGTGTGACGTCGTTCGTAAACTCGATTGCGTCCGTGATTCCTCGTTTCATTTTTCGTGCGCCGTTTCACGTTCTGCGTTCCGGCGAGAAAAAAAAAGGGGAACACACGTGCGTTGCAGCCGCTCTCCCTCCCAACACACACACGTTGTAACGAGGAGAAGGAAGAAGGAAGAATAAGACGGGGCACGCAAAATTCGTGTTGGCGATAATAAACGAAAGGCAGGTGGTGGGGGGGACGAGCGCGCGAGAGAGAGAGGGGGGCGAGAGAATTTTAGTGCGCTCGATTGCCGTGGCGCCTCGCGTTGTTTTTCGTCGAGAAGGCCTGTGTGCCTGGCCATAACCTACGCGAACCGGCAAAAAAGAGAGAAGGCAGAGGTTGCGAACGGTAGCCGCGGCCGAAAGTCACCCCCGTGAAGAGATACCCGCGCTTAGTACGAGAGTCACCAGCGACCGGTGAGCATCGATGCTCTTTGTTTCGGGCTTCTTTTCTCTCTTAGTTTTCTCGAAATTGAAACGAGAACGTTGTTGCCGGTCGGCGTTTTGGGGACAGAGGAGAATTTAATTTTCGTGTACAAGACGGTGCGTAGTGAAATACGCAGAGATTTGCGTAGAGTGAGACAAAGGTATATACGTATAGATACACACACACACAAACACACATATATATATAGTTTCGTTTTTTTTTCTGCGACGCTGAACGTGCGCGTTTCGTCCGAGACGCAGAAGTGAGGAGACGGGGAAAAAAAAAAGAGCGTGAGATAAATTGAGGGGAAAAAAAAAGTTTAACGAGAGGATAAAAGTGTGCGGTGGTCTCGTGCGAGGTTTTTTTTTTTGTTTTTTTTTTTCCTCCAACCATGTTGGTCAGTGCGTCTGGTGCGCGAAGCAAGAGAGAATACGGGCCAGTGTGCCCGGCATATCTGAATCCTCGTCGATGATTCGACCGATATAAGGATTTACGGAACGTAGCGAGTACCGATCGTCGAGCGAGAACGACGAATTTAGTTTCTCGGACATCCGTTAGTTTTTTTTCTTTTTTTCTTTTTCTCTCTCGTTCGCGGCGGGACAGTGCGCGAACGAGGATAGAGCGATAGAGTGGGAACGGAGTTACCAAACGCCCAAAGAGCCCACGTCACATTGATTGTCGTGCGTCCCCCACCCCTTCGCCCAGCCCCCCCACCACAACCTCGCCGCTCCTTCTCCCACCACCCACCCGTTCCCCCCACCCCGCGACGCTCTCTTCGACGCGACGTCAGATGATAGAGTAACCCAGCCACGAACGGCGTGAAACGTTTCGCGGTTTTGTAAGTAACGCTTTTGTTTATTTCTATTAATTGACGGTGCTTTTCGTGGCTTTTCAGCGCGAGGCAAATTTCCCATGTGCCAGTGCGGCTTCTTTTTTTGTTGGGTTTGAAATATTGGGATTGTTTTTTTTTTTTTTTTTTTTTTTTTAAAGGGGTATATGGGAGTATTGAGACTCAGCTGTTTGGAACGAAATTCTTTTTTCTTTTTGTCACTCGGATCTTCGCAGCTACTTTTATCATTCTGCCGTCCGGAAACCCATCGCGCGAAGTGTTAAATCGAGCTTTTTTTCACGGTTCTTCTGTCGGGGTGTTTCATTAGCGATTATTGGTAAATATCGAGAAACGTGAGATCTCAATGTTTTCGTTAATTGAATTGCCGCTATGCTCTTTTTTCAACTTGGAGAAGAAAAAAATCTTGTCGAAAGTGTGATAATCGAGCGATTTGGTAATGTTTTTTTTTTTCACTTTCGTTGAAACAGATATTCAAACTCGAATCTCAACAACTGGATATCCGTTTTTGTATTTTTCATTTTTGCCAAAGTCCAAGTAGTCAAAAAAATAAAACTTTTACAAAGAGCATTTTGAACAATTTCGACATTTGGTTTCTTTGATGTTGTTTTTTTTCCCCCCGCTAAATACAAACATTTTATGTTTCTTTTTTTCTGATTCGCAACCCTCCGTGATAACCCGGGGTCATAATCACTATTTTTTTTACATAGTGGCTCGGGCTATTTTTTTTTAATAGTCACCCTACCAACAGCCTCGTTTCGGTTGGTTCGAAAAAATTATTGACACACTTTGAACATTCTAGAATATTGAACAAACGCGCTTAAGTAAAGAATTAAATGACAACGCGTTAAAAAATGAATAAAAGTAAGAAGTGGACTTTGCCACTAAAGATTTAAAAAAAAAAAAATTTTTTTATTAAATTTGTGGACGATACTCGTGAGATGAGGTACATTGAGTGAAATAAATGATTTTCTAGTGGCCATTACAAAAAAAGACATTAATCGTAAGGGATTATTTTAAGAGGGAAAATAGGGTTAGGACAGCGTTTTCTCAATGATTTTCATGAATTTTTTTATAGTATAAAAAATGAATATAATTTATTGAAACTTTGAGAGTATTTTATACATATATTTAAGTATATACTATAAAATTTTTGAAGAATTTCCTTGAAAAACACCGAAGATATTAGCGACCCCATATTGCAGGTCACAATCAGACTCAGCATTTTGCGTACATTCTGGAAGCCGCAATTTTCATCTGAAATCAAACGAGGTTGGAATTTACTTTTATTATATGTCTCTCTTCTATATGAACCTATGTGCTATAAAAAAAATAGAAAATTGAATTTTTTACAGGGGTCAAAACAAAAAAGCATGATTTTTTGCCATTTTTTACAACTTTATTTGCAAAAAAAAATTACTTTAAATAATAATAATATTCCGATTTTAGGTTCATATAGAGCGCAATACTATGGAGAAAGTAACTGCCAATTTTTAAAACGGTTGGTTGAAAACTTTTCAAACTAGCGTGTACGCAAGTTAAAAAAAAGTCGTTTTCAGAAAAACGCGTTTGAAAAAATAGTGACCGCTCGGTTATACACGTGGCGCGCTCGGGGCCTGAAGGAGAGCTACTCACTTTAATGGCTTACAATAATAGAACGAGTCGGAATTTTCATTTAAACTTTTGGAAACATATTTTTCAATAGTTTTACTAACAATTTATGAAATTTAAAAAAAAATCGATTTTTTGAACCGTCTAACCCTATTTTCCCCCTTAAGAGATTGCCGTCAACGGTGGAACTTGAAACCTCGTGTAGAGGTCAGGTGAAACCTCATTTGTTAGCCATGAACTTAGTGATATAGTTCGCAAAGTAAACGTTGCGGTCAGTCTGGCCCCCTAGTGCCCACGAATGATTAATCGTGTAGCGCTTCCCTTAATTGACATAATTATTTTTTTATACGTATAAATGAACGATAAATAATTTACGAATTTACGAGCAATTTTTTTCAATTTTTATACATACAAATGATCGATCAATAATTTACGAATTTACAATAAGTTAAAAAAAACATTTTTCAACATAAATGGTCAATGTATAATTTTCGAATCAACGATTAATATTTATACTGATTGTAATAGTAGTTAATTAATAATTATATTAAGGGGGGAAATAGGGTTAGACGGTTCAAAAAATCGATTTTTTTTTACTTCATAAATTGTTAGTAAAACTATTGAAAAATATGTTTCCAAAATTTTAAATGAAAATTCCGACTCGTTCTATTGTTATAAGCCATCAAAGCGAGTAGCTCTCCTTCAGGCCCCGAGCGCGCCACGTGTATAACCGAGCGGTCACTATTTTTTCAAACGCGTTTTTCTGAAGACGACTTTTTTCGAACTTGCGTACACGCTAGTTTGAAAAGTTTTCAACCAATCGTTTTGAAAATTGGCAGTTACTTTCTTCATAGTATTGCGCTCTATAAGAACCTAAAATCGGAATATTATCATTATTTAAAATAATTGTTTTTTTGTAAATAAAGTTGTAAAAAATGGCGAAAAATCATGCTTTTTTGTTTTGACCCCGGTAAAAAATTCAATTTTCTATTTTTTTGATAGCATTTAGGTTCATATAGAGGAGAGACATATAATAAAAGTAAATTCCCACCTCGTTTGATTTCAGATGAAAATTGCGGCTTCCAGAATGTACGCAAAATGCTGAGTCTGATTGTGACCTGTAATATGAGGTCGCTAATATTCCCGGTGTTTTTCAAGAAAATTCTTCAAAAATTTTATAGTATATACCTAAATATATGTATAAAATATTCTCAAAGTTTCAATAAATTATATTCATTTTTTATACTATAAAAAAATTCATGAAAATCATTGAGAAAACGCTGTCCTAACCTTATTTCCCTCTTAATTGATTCATTATTCAAGCATTGAAAATAGTATGATTTCAAACCGATGCGCGCTTAACTGCAATCGTGTTGATGTGATTTTTTTTTAGAGGGAGACTCGTCGCATCCCCTTGAGAATGCATGCCCTACCCGAATAGTGATGTGTTGCACGTTTTCATTGCCCTCGCGTTAGTGTGCAAGGACGTTTATTTATCTCTCTCTCTCTGTCTCTCTCTCTCTATTTCCCCTCCCCCCTCTCCGTCGTAGTACAGGTCGGTCGATATTTAGGGTTGTCACGGTCCGCAGGCTTCCCCATTAAATCTCGAACATCTCCTAGGTCACGTGGCCAACCTTTATACGCAAAAGTGTTTTTGTGTGTGTGTGTGTGTGTGAGAGAGAGAGAGAGAAGGATAAACTACACGAGGCGATATCGTCACGTGCAGCATCGATTTTCAATTTTCACGCGCAATTAGTTTCAACCCCTTCGTTTCCTTTTTGTTCGTCACGTGTACAAAACAGAGGATACCCGAGCGAGATGAAGCTTAACACGAGTTTTATTTTATTTTTTTCACGCACGTAAATATGCACAAAAAAAAAATTATATATATTAATCCTCGATTTTATATAACGTCGAGAGAACGGGGCCAGTAAGCGCGCAACCATTCGCTCGTCCAGTCCACTCGTTTATTTCCATATTTTTTTTTGTTTTTTGTTTTGTCTTTTTCTCCTTCGGCCCACGCGCAATGAACGACGAAATAATGGATTGAAGGTCAAGGTCGCGAAGGAAAAAAAGTAAAAAAAAAAATAAGAGTTTCTTCTTCTTAACTTTTCAGAATCGTCGGGGACAACGACGAGAGGGGAAACAGCGCGGGATAATCGCGAATCAACGAGGTGAAAATACAATTCTGTTGGAAGGATATTTTCCAAAAATCGTTGCGCGGATTTTTGGGGCCCCGGAAGAGGGAAAGTGTGAACTAGTGGTGATTGTGCGATAGATTTTGTGAGTTTTAGTTTATTTCTCGATAATCATCGTTTTTTTTTTTTTTTCGACGAGCGAAAAAAAAGTGAGTTTGGACGGGGGTTGTTTTTTTTTTGCCGTTGATTTTGTTGAAGTTTGTTTTTGGGTTCTCGGTCAATTGTCGCGTGTGCGTTGTTTTATTCGAGTTGTTAGGTGCTCGATAAACGAATCTCGCTGACGAAGAGTGAGAAAGAACGAGAGGAAAAAAAAGAGGATTTTGGTTTTTTTTTCTTTTTTTTTTCGTGTTTCGAAAATCCGTGCGGCAAAACATCGCTACGACGGATCACAATCGGCAGTTTTGCGCCACGCCCACCCCCAATGAGAGGAGGCACATGTCCATTTCTGCCGCTGAAAATGCAGGGTGAGTAATGCTCTTTTTTTTTTTTTTTTCCAACTATTTTCTCTTGGACATTCGTGATTTTTGGAGAATCGATGAAAAAATTATGACGATAGAGTATGAATCGACAATTTATTTTAATGATGTTGAAGTTTGCATCGTTGGAATTCAACGAAATTACATTTTTTAACATCATTAATTCTCCTCAAGTTTGGTTTATCGATGACGAAAATCGTTAAAACGCTTTAATGGGAACTCCTTCGAGGACCTGTGCCTAAATGGGCACAAGAAGTGAGAGCAATGAGGAAAATGAAAATTTAAAAAACCTATTTGCGTTGCGTTCAAACGATGCAAACTTCAACATCATTTATTTTATCGGCCAACGAAATATGTATGTTCGGACTTTTTCGAGTCGCTGTGGTTTTTTTTCTTCTTTTTTCTCGTTTAAAGTGTCGTTGACCAGGACATTCAACTCATCGCGCGTGTCTTTCATGAAATTCAATTCGATGGAGACACGGTGTATATAGGGCGGCGTAGGGGTGAGGGGGGAAACATAATTTTCTAGTTTTCGGTACGACCCTACAATTTCAGGCCCTTTGAACAATTTTTCAAACTGTTCGGAACCTTTCATTCGTTGTTCTTTAGATCGTAATAGGCATGGACTTTTCTTCTCTTCGATTATTATTTTTTTCTTCCTTAAAATTGCCATTCTTCGCGCCTCTTTTGTTATTCGACGGCGAAAACATAACACCGCATGACGCGGTGAATGGATTTTTATTCTTTTTCTTTTTTCTTTTTTTTGGTCGTTGCAAATAACCGGCGGTCGATGCTTCGTTCGCGCGTTTATATATATATACATAAATGTGCATATATATGTATATATATATATGAAAAAACAAGAGGAGGAACATTGAACCTCTGGCAGACATCTGCGAGGGGCAATTGACCGTGATATTTTTTTTTTTTCTTTCCCGATGCAGCGAGAATTTTGTTTTTCAAGGCTTAAAATGTCTTTCCTGGTTCTTAGAAGGTTAAAAATTCGAAAAATTGCACTTTTGCTTCCTCGTGGAGAAAGCCCTATTTTCGTGATTACAAAAATTGTGTTTTTAATGTCAGCGCATTTAAAATCGTTCCGATACGTCGAAATATCATATTTGGAAAAAATGTTCGGGTGCATGCGTGTGTGTGTGTGTTTGATAGGGGTGAAAAATTGAAACCCCTGTAACTTCGAATTGGTTTGAGCACTCGGGCTGAAATTTGTCACGCAAGTAAATCAGTACTGGACCTTTGTTCATGCCATGATGTTTGTGATAATTGACAAATTATTTTTCATTTTATAAAATTTTGAAAATTTTTTAAAAAGTCGACCAAGAGCATAACTCGCGCAATTTTCGAGCCATTCGACCGGAAATTTTTACACAAATAGACGAATAGAAATCAGAGTTCGTTATTGAATTTGGAGAAAATCGATCAACACTTTGGAATGTTATGAAATTTTGAATTTTTCGAAAAATCGCCCATTGGGCACTAATTGAAGGATATTTCGTATCAAATTTGAACGGAAACGAGCCAGGCGTTTTGGATTTACAAAATTTTGAATTTTTCAAAATATCAGTACATGCGTTTGTTAAGGGAGTAGTCTGGTAACTTAAGCCGATTTTCATGTCATTTTTCGAGGGCGTTTTTTTGTAGGAAAATAAAAAAGAATCGTTTTGGATATTTAGGATGTTTTTATTTACATAGTAAAGATACAAAAAAAAAAAATTTTCGAAAAAATTTGATAGTTTATTATTATTATTATTATTATTGATCGAAGTTGGCAGCCCGGGTCCTAACTTTTTTTCTACCGAACCGATTGCCTTCAAATTTTAACAGGCTACTCTGCACACCTGTAGTTCTCGTCGGAACCACCGAGACATTTTTTTACCCCTAACTTTTTATTTTACAACGCCTTCTTTGCTAAAATAAGAGGACTTTAGCAAAGAAGGGGTTGTAAAATAAAAAGTTAGGGGTGAAAAAATTTCTCGGGGGTTCCGACGAGAACTATAAGTGTGTAAAGTAGCCTGTTAAAATTTGAAAGCAATCGGTGCGGTAGAAAAAAAGTTAGGACCCGGGCTGCCAACTTCGAGGTGCCAACTTCGATCAATAATAACAATAATAATAAACTATTAAATTTTTTCAACAATTTTCTTTTTTGTATCTTTAATATGTAAATAAAAACATCCTAAATATCCAAAACGATTAAATTTTATTTTCCTACAAAAAAACGTCCTCCAAAAAAGACATGGAAATCGGCTTAAGTTACCAGACTACTACCTTAACACTCTAGATCGAGTGATTTGTTGGTTATCGAGCCGAAATTTCGCACGACTATTGGATACCATGAAAGGATATTTTATTTTATTCTATATTGAATTTTCAGAAATTCGACCGAGACGTTTTGAGTTTATCGAATTTTTAATTTAAAAAAAAAAATTGTATAGCCGTTTGCCCGAAAATCGTTAAGCCAAAAATTGTCTAGCCCGAGGAATTTATGTTGAACTTTTTTTTGATTTCGTCGTCAAATTTTATATATTTATAGATAAAATGTCATTGATGGAAGATAGGGGTCAAGTTGCATGTTGCAATTTCATTTTAAAGACCTCGATTCGAATTATCGATTTATCGATCAATTATATTACGGGATATAATTGTTTCGCGTGAGATAATTCGACGTGTCATTTAATTATCGAGTAAAACGAATTAATGAAATTTTGGAATAAATGCTTTTTTAATTCTATCTAACGAAATTTTGTTTTAAACAATGAAATATTTGTTGACTCCACTCAAATCGAAATAAATCAAAACAAGTGTTGTTTTACTGAAATTGTATTAAAAAAGAAAAAAAAACATGGAGATCGGTAATCACTTAGCCGTGTACCGGTTTGCACGCGGGGTACTCAGCGGGAGGGAATTTTTCCTGAATTTCTGAGGGCAATACAAGTGAAACTACAGTAAAACGTGACCGTCAGGTTTTTTGTACTATCCCCGTGCCCTTGTGCAAATACGCGGTAGTGGCCATTACGGGGAGATATACACCTAGGAACCGCAAAAAAAAAGGATCATTTTTGAAAATTTATTTAAGGAAAACTATTTGAAATTTCGGATTGGGAGATTTTCTATCTAAAAGTATACACATTTAGAAATATGTTGAATTTTTTTTATAAAAAAAAATTAAAAATTGACGAGGTTGTTGTGTAATCTTCGGAGAGCCGTAAAAAAATCTGGGTAAACGGTACCCACTGTGGCGTTTCTTCAAAAATCATCCGAAACAAAATAACCAAAAAGCTTATTAAATTAGATACTAAAATCTAGTACTTGACATAGCCAATTTTGAAAATATCGTTTTACGACAAAATGGCGGACGTTTGAACGTAACATAGCGATTTTTCGACTAAAAGTTAGTTATTATTTTGCCTATAAAACAAAAACTAAGCAACGAAAAAAAAAAAAAAAATCCTATGACAAGTACTAGATAATGATGTATAGAATAACCGCAAAAAAATTCAAGGTAATCGGTTCATTGGTTTTCGAGAAATTTTGGGTACCCAAATGAAAAGCGTGGTTTTGAGAAAAACGCGTTTGAAAATTTGGGAATGAATAAATCATGAAATTTGTCAACTTACATGGAATCATCGATACCAGGCCCATAGTGTAATGTCTTCTACGGTTGACGGAATGTTCGTGTCTTTTAAATTTTGTTGTCGGCGCCGTATTCGACCTTCTCTCGTCTGTTCTTGCGCTTGCAGCTCGGCTTTCGTATATGCGAGTTTCGTCTTCTTGCGCAGCGTACAAGTTGCGCAGCGCCCGATCCTACCGATATTCCTAACTCGTTCACGACTACTTTCCAGTGCTTTTTATTGAGAATCGAACGTCACTATCACACTTTTTGCATTTTACACATTCCGATAAGGCAGAAAATACTGACGGAAAATTCAAAATTCGATACCCGATGTTTGGATCTTCTGTTACGGATTTGTCACGTTCAGCCTTCAATTTGTTGGCACTGGAACTGATGTTCTCGTCGGAAAGCTCTACTTTTTCGGCAGTATGCCGATTTTTAGGGCGGTTTTTTCTTTTTACTTCGATCTTTGCGAAATGATCCGGATCTATGAGCTTTCCGAGAACCTTTATATCTGTTATCCATTTTTCCCAGAATATTTATTCACAGACGAAATCCGGCGCGCGCTCTCGGAGGTGTTTCACTTTCTCAGCTGTAACTTCGTTATTTACCGAGATATTGACTTGTAATTTTCGCTAGATATTCTTGAGACCTCGAGCTTCAAGAAAATGCAAAAAAAAAATAAATTTTTTCGACCATGCTAGGTGTATATCTCCCCTTAAGGTAGCCTGGCAACTTAAGCCGATTTTCATGTCTTTTTTGGAGGGCGTTTTTTTGTAGGAAAATAAAAATGAATCGTTTTGGATATTTAGGATGTTTTCATTTACATATTAAAGATACAAAATAAACATTTTTTGAAAAAATTTAATAGTTTATTATTGTTATTATTATTGATCGAAGTTGGCACCTCGAAGTTGGTAGCCCGGGTCCTAACTTTTTTTCTACCGAACCGATTGCTTTCAAATTTTAACAGGCTACTCTACACACTTATAGTTCTCGTCGGAACCACCGAGAAATTTTTTCACCCCTAACTTTTTATTTTACAACCCCTTAATCGCTAAAATAAAAGGACTTTAGCAGAGGAGAGGTTGTAAAATAAAAAGTTAGGGGTGAAAAAATTTCTCGGTGGTTCCGACGAGAACTATAAGTGTGTGGAGTAGCCTGTTAAAATTTGAAAGCAATCGGTTCGGTAGAAAAAAAGTTAGGACCCGGGCTGCCAACTACGAGGTGCCAACTTCGATCAATAACAATAATGATAAGAAACTATTAAATTTGTTCAAAAAAAATTTTTTTTGTATCTTTAATATGTAAATAAAAACATCCTAAATATTCAAAACGATTCATTTTTATTTTCCTACAAAAAAACGCCCTCCAAAAAAGACATGAAAATCGGCTTAAGTTACGAGACTACTACCTTAAGAAGGAGTTGCTACGGCAATACTCGACCGGCGGGGAGGAGGCCTCAGTGAGAATGGAATGGAAACGGGAACGAAAGGGAAGTGACGTAAAAATCGGAAAATGGTATACGATGGAAACGCGAAGAAGAAAGATTAAGATTTTTTTTTTATTTTTCTAATTAATATTCGATACAGCAATTCTTTTTCCACGCCGATATTCGACAGTGAAAGATCGTGGTCTAGTAGATTGTCTCCTCGCACACACAAGCCAGCTGATTTCCTGCGTTTAAATCTCACAAGCGCCTGAGCGAGGAGCCCGAGAATTGGAGGGGGGGCCTTGGCCCGGATCCGAGAGAGAAAGAGAGATAGAGAATTGTGTGTGCTTCGTGCTCTCTGCTTCGTTGCTCGCTGTGGCTTAACCCTGGTTGTGAGTGCGTGTTAGCACCGGCCGAGCGTCGAAACTCAACGTTGAAAGGTACCGAGGGGATTCTCTCTCCATGAGCCACTTGTACATTTTTTTTTTTTTTTTTTTTTTTTTTTTTTTAATACGTACGTGGCATTATCGTCTTGGCGGTAGCAGCGACAGGCACAATTCGAATTGATGATAAAATAAATCGTTGAATATTATTTTATGAAATTATTATTGTGAACAATTACAATGGAACTTGGAAGGGTCATCCGTAAAAACCTGAAAGGGTTCACGCTGGAGTAAACGAAAAAAAAAATGAGCAATTACATTTTTAAAAATTAATGCTCTAAAAATTAATTTTTTTTCTCTACTTTGAATCAAGCTAATTTATTAAACACGATGCGGTTGCTGAAAAATGTTTTTTTTTTTTACGATTCTTTAAACAAATATTCAGATCCGATTGTCGAAAATTTATGTCAAAAGAAAACGAATATTAAAAAAATATGTAACCAACGTTTTTTCTATACCGATCGGAATTTTTGTTTTACATGAAAAATATCTTTTCGTACAACCCTCTCGTTTCGAATTCTCGATAGATTTTTTTCTTCTTCAATATACAAAAATAAAACATGTTCAAGAATAATCGTTATGGAAAATAATTTCGAATGATTTTTCGCTCTGAAACGAGTGCCGCGCTCGATTTTTACGTATCTGTTCGCCATTGCTTCAACGATTTCATCTCCCCCTCCACTCAGTTTTTTTTTTTTTCCCCTCTTCGCTCGTGTACTCTCTGTCTGTCTCTCTTTCTCCCGTGGCACGCGTTTCTTTTCCTCAACGACGACGCCCGAGTGGTCCACCTCCTCTCTTACCATCTCTCGTACGAAGAGTGTATCGAATTTATTTTAAAGGGTTACGCGCGTGCTGCCGAAGCCACTCTTGCGAGAGCTAACTCTCTCTCTCTCTCTCTTTCTCTCTCTCTCTCTCTCTCCTTTTTTTTCTCTCTGTCGTGTGTCGTCGCTGAGATTACGTTACGTTCAAAGTTGAGTTACGAAAAAAGAGAAGAAAAAAAAAAACGAATTATATCACGGCTGATCGCTTTGAAAGGCTCAACTTCCGTTTTGTTTTTTCATCAACGGGGATTTGTGAATAACATTGTCGAAAATGACGACATTTTCGAGGATTAATAAATTCATTGAAAAAAAGGTGCAAATTGAGAATTGCACATTGTTTCTTTCGAGAATCTTTCTCTGTGTCAGTAAGGGGCTCAATTTTGGCTTTCTCGTTGACAAAGCTTTTGCATAAATTCCCTGCAAAAAACACACTGCTGCATTAGTTTGTCCACAACAATTATGAGGAAGCAATGTGCAAGACTCAAATTGCTCCGGTTTTTTCTTGTTTCAAAGCATGAAGGCTTTCTTGATTTTCGATGTTAGACCAGTTTTTCTTGGGGGGGTGGGGGGGGGGGGGGAGGATTTTAAAGGCGAATAAAAAGCATATTTTTATGATTTTTTTGCGGCGACATGAGTAATATAATTTTATTAAATAGAATTACATATTATTGTACAACTATTGAAGTATCTCAGAAAAAATTTTCAATGAAAAATATTGATAAATAAGCCGGTGACGTTCAATCTCCAGAGGCGCCTTGAAAAAAGTGGTTTTGCGGTGAACATTATTACTCGTTACCGGATCATCCGAAACAAAAAAATTGATATGCATTTTAAATGTGATGTATTTCTCGAGGTAATCAGGAAGAGTTTTTTTTTTTTTTTCTATTTTTTTGCAGCACTTGGAAGTGAAAAACGCAATTTTAGCTAAAAAAAATCGCGCTTAATTTGTTATTAAAAAATTAAAAAAAAAACTCCTGATTACCTATTGATTTATGTGAAGAAGTAATGTTTAAATTTTCAAAAGGATCGGTTCAGTAGATTTTGATTTCTAATGTTCACAAACTTCAAAAATGACGTTTTCGGGAAAATCGATTTAAAGTTTTTTATACGTGAACCCGTATCGCGTAATCGTAATCGTTTGAAACGCTGTAACTCCGTTAGTTTTACTCCGATTGACTTAAAATTTATACACAATATTCTCGACATATTGTTCGTTCAGAAAAAAAAATGCAAAAAAAATAATTTTAAAACCTTACCCCCCCCCCCTTAAACATTAAAAATTAAGGGTTGAAGTCATAACGAACGTCTGTTTGAATTTTTGCGAGACAAAAAAAATTAAAAAAACTCGTGTAAAATCTGAACACGTACAATATTTACGAAAATTAAATTCAACAAAAGGGGCTCGGAAAGTTGTAATTGCCTGCGAAACTTCGTTCTGATCGGTTGGTCAAGTGAAAATAAACCTAAATGAACATTTTTTACTGGTCAAATGATCGGTCAGATCGTTTTCTTTAATTTTCGAGCCGAAACATCCAGATGTTATGATGGAATATATTTGGCTTTTATATTAATGGGATTTCAAAAGAATTTTTGCCCACGCGGATGCTGAGATATACGAGCCCAATGTTGAGTAATTTAAGAGGGCACGAATATTAAGGTAGTAGTCTGGTAACCTAAGCCGATTTTCATGTCTTTTTTGGAGGGCGTTTTTTTTTGTAGGAAAATAAAAATGAATCGTTTTGGATTTTTAGGATGTTTTTATGTACATATTAAAGATACGAAAAAAAATTAGTTTGAAAAAATTTAATAGTTCATTATTATTATTACTATTGATCGAAGTTGGCATCTCGAAAAAAAAAAAAAAACGCGTGGGTGGCCCCGGTGATTTTGGCTCTTGATGTTATCTGAAATCAAAAATTCTTGATAATTGTTAATCTATAGACATGTCATTCTGGTCGGAACTACTGAAGTTAAGTTTCATGGATAAATAACAAAATGGCGGACTTTGGAAAAAAAAAGTCCTTTTATTGTAGCAAAGAACGGGTTGTAAAATAAAAAGTTAGGGGTGAAAAAATTTCTCGGTAGTTCCGACGAGAAGTATAAGTGCGTAGAGTAGCCTGTTAAAATTTGAAGGCAATCGGTTCGGTAGAAAAAAAGTTAGGACCCGGGCTGCCAACTTCGAGGTGCCAACTTCGATCAATAATAATAATAATAATAAACTATTAAATTTTTTCAAACTAATTTTTTTTCGTATCTTTAATATGTAAATAAAAACATCCTAAATATCCAAAACGATTCATTTTTATTTTTCTACAAAAAAACGCCCTCCAAGAAAGACATGAAAATCGGCTTAAGTTACCACACTACTACCTTAATTGCAATCCAAACTTTGATGTTTGAAATTTTTTTAACGATCCCACAAGAATACTTTGTTCGAAGATTCTTAAAATTTACACAATATCAGTACAGTTTCATCGTAATAAAATCTAAAAGTTGATCAAAACTGGCTACATTGCGGAAGTTTCGTTTTTGCAACATCACACACAGCGGACATTTTTCTTGTAAATGTATTTTTTTTTTTTTCGATTTTTCGAGAAAAGGGACATTGTTTCATCAAAACAATGTTTTCTTTGTGTGGTTAGCAAAAATTACTGAATTCCCATACTTTTATCGTGTAAAAAATAACAACTAAAAGATATTGAAAAATGTTTCATATTGCACTGGGGCACAATGAGAAATTCAGTAATATACGTGTGATACGTATACGAAAGTGCACTGTGCATAGAATACTAGAGAGAACATTGTGCGAGAGATTTATCGAAGAATATATTGCTATGTATATGCTTTTGATGGTGTCGTCATCGGGCGAGCCTACCATTCGTTAGCCATATACCATTATAACCATTATCTCTGTCTGTCTATCTCTCCGGATCTCTCGCTGAGTATTCCCCCCCTCCCCCCCACTCTTCCTACCAAAGATACTTTGCATCCTCCCACCCCTTGAGCTTCGACGCTTTTGTCGACGGCAACAAAACGTCACGGTGAGTAAAGCTGATGTGCATATATATACATATCGATTGGTAAATCCAAACAAAAGGACGTAACTGACGTTATTTTACTCGTTAATTCTTTCGAGTTACGACCATTTGTTTGACGATACGCATTACTATATATATTTATATATATATGTGCTCTTTTACCAGAGCTCAACGTAGAGGCGCGCGAAACCGCGAGTATAAGTGAGAAAGATAGATAGAGATAAATTCGTATGACGCTGCGAGCCAACATTTTTGTCGCCTCGTCGAGAAGGAGAAAGTTGAATAATATAGGTAATCTCATTGTTGTCGTTGTATAATGAGAAGGTAACCTACTGAACACTCGCAACGATCGTAATGTATATGTGTGTGTGTGTGTGACTGTGTGTGTTTATAATATGTAGACAGCAGTCGCGATGCAACGCAGCATTCGTCAGACTACACATTTATATTTCGTAAAATTTGAACTTTTGTTTAATGTAGTAGTCTGGTAACTTAAGCCGATTTTCATGTCTTTTTTCGAGGGCGTTTTTTTGTAGGTAAATAAAAATGAATCGTTTTTGATATTTAGGATGTTTTTATTTACATATTAAAGATACAAAAAAACATTTTTTTGAAAAAAATTTAATAGTTCATTATTATTATTATTATTGATCGAAGTTGGCACCTCGGAAAAAAGCGCGTGGGTGGCCCCGGTGATTTTGGCTCTTGATGTTATCTGAAATAAAAAATTCTTGATAATTCTTAATCTATAGAGATGTCATTCTGGTCGGAACTATTGAAGTTAAATTTCATGTCCATCTCCAAAGTCCGCCATTTTGTTATTTATCCATGAAATTTAACTTCAGTAGTTCCGACCAGAATGACATGTCTATAGATTAAGAATTATCAAGAATTTTTTATTTCAGATAACATCAAGAGCCAAAATCACCGGGGCCACCCACGCGCTTTTTTTTCGAGGTGCCAACTTTGATCAATAATAATAATAATAATAAACTATTGAATTTTTTCAAAAAAATTTTTTTTTGTTTCTTTAATATGTAAATAAAAACACCCTAAATATCCAAAACGATTCATTTTTATTTTCCTACAAAAAAAACGCCCTCCAAAAAAGACATGAAAATCGGCTTAAGTTACCAGACTACTACCTTAACACTAAATCGTACCGGCACGTAAAAGGTCATTTCGCCCCTGATGAAATAAACGTTGATTTTTCGAAAGAAATTCTTGATTTATTAAAGAAAATAATTCGCAACATAACATCTGATTTCTAATAAAATAATCAAACAAATTTACGGAAAGTCGGATGAGCGAAAGAAATAACAATGAATGTACGAATTTAAATGAAAATTTGGAGAGGGTTCATTTTTTTTCTTTTTTTTTTTCGTACCGATCTACAACGTACTGAAAAACATTTTTTTTATTTTTTTTCCGTCAACGCGATTCTCGATTTAGGCCAAAAGGCGCCATACACATAACACGGAAAGCGAATGACGAAAAAAAGAAATAAGCGAACACCCGGAGCAACCATTTTTTTTATTATCACGCCCTGCAATCTTTTATTAGTCCGCGCGCCTCGACCGCGTTTTTCCCATGTTGTGCGGGACCGTCGAATAAAATGGTAGCAGCGGGGAGGCGAGAGAGAGAGAGAGAGTACACACGAGAGCTCGCGGAAGAACTGAGTCTTCGTACCCCATATATCGTTCCCTTATCGCGAACCACGTCGAGAAGGAGAACTTAACGACAATTTCTCGAATAGAAACGCGAAAAAGAGACAAACGGATCTTCGGATGACATCCGTCACGCGAGGACCACGCTCTAATTAGGATAATTATACAAACACGTGTCATTAAGATTTTTTCAAGTCCTCCCCCGCGGGCTCTCTGCACAATTATATATCAATTTTGCATCGTGCCCCTGGACGAGGGGTAACAACGAACGAGAACAAAATAAAATAGAATAAAAATGAAAAAGAAATGAATGGAAAATAAAATAAAAACTGAAAGTGCACGAAGGGATCACTTTCTATGTACAAAGTCCCGAGGAGAAATCGAACGCGACGAGAAGTCAATTCGTCAACGATCGCTAACGACAATTTCAGATCGTAGATTACCTTTCTTTTTTCATGATGTTGAAGTTTGCATCGTTGGAACGCAACGAAAATAAGTTTTTTAAACTTTAATTTTCGCTTTTGCTCTCGCTTCTCTTGATCATTTAGGCCCAGGTCCTTAAGGCCGTAGTCTGGTCTAGAGCGAGATTTTTGACGTCATTTCTAATGTGCAATAACGTTTAAACCGTTGAAGTTGTCTTGATGAAAATTTACACGTGCATTTATTGATCCTTAGAGAATACTTGTACGTTAAAAAAAAAAATTATTTTAAATATTTTCATGTAGTTTTTTGCCTTGTTGCAAAAAACTACATAAAAATCGGCGCCCACTCCGGACGATGTTGTATGCATCTGAAAAAAAAAAATATATATATTCTCAATCTGTATGAGTATTCTGAGCACTGGTAGCAGAATTGAGTCGAACAATAATTTTGCCGACATTTTATAACTCGTCGAATACGAAAATGTATGAAATGTATATGTGAAATATCATTAAGGGAGAACACCACTGTGACCCCCTGTTTTTTTTTTAACATTTTTCAAGAATTTTTTTTTGTTCCTTGTTTATTAATGTATCAAAAAACATTTTTTTCACATTTTTCACGCTGCATGGTGGCGCTGGGGAAGCTCTCGCGTCAGGTGCTGTCATTTCCGCGGCACGCAGCAGAACTCTCTTCAACGTCGATCTGAAAAAAAATACCGAGTGTTTTCGTTAATAATATGATATTTTGAAGAGACGTACACAGGGATTTGGGAAAATATTGTTTTAAAAAAAATAGGCACGCCTTTGAAATTAAAGTTAATTTCAAAGAAAAATATTGTTTTAAAAAAAATAGGCACGCCTTTGAAATTAAAGTTAATTTCAAAGGCGTGCCTATTTTTTTTTAAACAATATTTTTCCAAATCCCTGTGTACTTCTCTTTAAAATATCATATTATTAACGAAAACACTCGGTATTTTTTTTCAGATCAACGTTGAAAAGAGTTCTGCTGCGTGCCGCGGAAATGACAGCACTTGACGCGAGAGCTTCTCCAGCGCCATCATGCGGCGTGAAAAATGTGAAAAAAATGTTTTTTGATACATTAATAAACAAGGAACAAAACCCAAAAAATTTTTTCGAATATCTCTTTTTTTTCCCACAAAAAAAAATTCTTGAAAAATGTGAAAAAAAACAGGGGGTCACAGTGGTGTTTCCCCTTAATGAAAGTTCAACAGGTCGCCATTTTGTCAAAAATTTTTTTTAAGTACCAATTCTGCTACCAGTGCTCAGAATACTCATGCAGATTGAGAATATATATATTTTTTTTTTCAGATGCATACAACATCGTCCAGAGTGAGCGCCGATTTCGGCACACCGTGTTGCAACAAGGCAAAAAACTACATGAAAATATTTAAAATAATTTTTTTTTTAACGTACAAGTATTCTCTAAGGATCAATAAATGCGCGTGTAAATTTTCATCGAGACAACTTCAACGGTTTAAACGTTATGGCACATTAGAAATGACGTCAAAAATCTCGCTCCAGACCAGACTACGGCCTTAAATGAGAACCCAAAAGAACGTTTTAACGATTCTTGTCTTAGAAAATTCAACTTTACGTGGAATGAATGATATAAAAAAATATATTTTCGTTGCATTCCAACGACGCAAACTTCAACATCATTTTTTCTTTCCCGATTAAATATTTTGTTTATTCAAAGTTATTTTTTATTATTTTGATAATAATTGAAGCACAATTTGAAAGAGATTTTTATTTCTGATCGCAATTATCCAATTTAAATTCCACGAAAATTGTAACCACGAGAAAGAAAAAAAAAACAAATTAATCCGACGATAAACTAACGAGCAAAAAATACTTTGCAAACTTTATTAAAAGAAAAATAAAAGAAAAACAACATCGAAGAAAATGATTGGGCACATCAAAGAAAAAGTTTTCAAATTCGTTTCGGAACTGTCCTGGTAAGCTCCCATCCCCCGCCAACCCACGCTACCGCCAACCCTCCGGTTTTTCGTCTCGTGTAGTGCATAAATTTATGACATTATACTCCGAAGAATTAAGACTTTACGAATTTCTAATGGAACGTGACGAAGCTCGAGTTTCCTTTCGATGCCGGCGACAGGATCGTAGTCCTTTTCGTCAATTCAATGTTTTTTTTTGTCTTTTCTTTTTCTTTGCGTCGTTGGATCCTCGCCAGTTTTTCTTCTACTTTTTTTTTTCTTCGGTCTTCACGCCTTTTTTTTCCCCGACTGTTAAATTCGGGAGTGGCTCGGGGTGTGACGCATGCTTTTTTGTTTTCAATCGGACAGTAGACAATGCGTTATTATCGAGTCGCGTAGGCAGCGACAAAAGTTTAGTGCACGGATCATGGTAGGCGTATTTACGTATTGCGAGACTTTTCGATTGCCCAAAAAACCTTCTAAATTTCGACGTCACGATTTCCCCGGATCTCCATTACGCAATTAACGTGACATTGCGGCGACGCGGGTTTTTTTTTTTCTTTTTCTAATACTACTCTTTCACTGTCGAAATTCTCTATCTCACTCTTTTGACATTATCTCTCTTTTCCTCGGCATTTTTTCTCTTTCGAATCATTTTCCAACGATTTTCACTGTACAAGACGAATATAGCAAAATGAACCGACAGACGTGGACACCGTGGCTTTGGCGGTCGCCCAAATTAAAGCAGTATTGACCGTGTTCATTACTAGGATTGGTGACTGTTTATTCATCGGCTTGCACGTCGACTACCGAATGGGAGGCAATTTTTCTGATTTATTTTATGACAACACAACTAAAACTCGATATGACGTGGCCTCCTGTAGACGACAGGTTTTCCGCAGTTTCCCTGTGCCCTCGTGGAAATCCGCGTACAGTAGCGCGGTAGGAATTAGGCTGCAAACATCCCCGGTGCGGGCGGGGATGAAATGGTAATGAGAATAAGGGGAAATGGACAAAAAAAAAACCCGGAGAATGTTTGAGGGCGTAAAAATCGAACGGGTGGTGTTTAGAATGGGCGAAATTTCGAGTTTCAATATTAACGAACGTTCAAATATGGAAAGGCTCGGATTAAGAAAGCTTATCAATTAGTAATCCATCATCCGAATTTGTGTTCTGTTCGTTCAAATTTAAAACTATATAAATATGTATTTTCGATTAGATGAACATTCGAACGAATAACCTTCCGGCGAAACGGTTATTCAACACATCGTTTGTATGTCGAAAGTACAAACGTCGAGAATAATTCATCATTCGTTATTTTTGGCCTCTATGAGCCAAAATGGTAAGTATGGGGAGCAAAGGGGACCCACTTCCGATTGACTTGCCTTTGATATATGGTGTCTAGGGACCCTTTCCGAACAACTTTTCCCTCTGACACAATTGGGGGTCGTTATGTATTAAAAAGTTATTAACAAATACAGTTAATAATTCATATAGCTATTTTCCTTATAGCAGCCAGTTCCAATCATCTTGTCCTTCACATGTGTTGTTAAGAATACCCCCCTGAGTAACATACCAAAAGTTTTATCCGTCCTCATTGTTTTTTAAAAAGTTATTAACAAAAGAAAAATCATAAATAGAATATGAAATACTTGCACGGTGGCCAGTACACTTATGACCGGAGGGGCTGCCCCCCACCGCATACCAGCCCGTAGACAAACCAAAAACAACCCAAAACAACCCCAGTAACCTAAAGAAACAAACAGACAAACCCAACAAGCAAACAAACAAACCCAAAACCCAAACGAACAAACCCAACAAACAAATAAATCCAAAACAAACCCAAACCAAAAACCCAAACCAAAAACCCAAACCCAATGATTTCGACCAGCGTATCGACAGCTTCTTCGACATTATGAGTACCATGTATACGCTTCATAATATAAATAATGAATAAAATAAATAATTATTTGTTTATATGTTTGTTTGGGTTGTTTTTGGGTTGTTTTTGGGTTGTTTTTGGTTTGTCTTTGGGCTGGTGAGTGGAGGATTGCAGGGCGGTGCAGCCCCCCCCCCCCCCTCCTCATGCGTGTGCTGTTCACCATACACTAGAAAAAGTAGTTCATGTTTGATATATGAAACTCTTTTTGTTAATAACTTTTTAACAAACAATGAGCGACGGATAAAACTTTTTGTATGCTACTCAGGGGTGTATTCGTAACAACAAATGTCAAGGACAAGATGATTAGGACTGGCTGGTTTAAGGAAAATAGCTATATGAATTATTAACTTTATTTGTTAATAACTTTGTAATAAATAACGACCCTCAATTGTGTCAGAGGAAAAAGTTGTTCAGGAAGGGTCCCTACACAACATATATTAAAGGCAAGTCAATCGGAAGTGGGGCCCCCCCCTTTGCTCCATATTTACCACCAAAATTGAAAAAGCACCGTTTTTTTGAAATTTTCACGTCCTCATAGAGTTTTTCAATATGCACGATTTTCGCTCACATTGAACTTGATCGATTGAGATTTGCTTGATTTGTTAATGCGTTTTCCAAAAAATTAATAATTATAATTTAACAAATTGAAATTAATTTTGAAAAATTAAAATTAAATTTAAAAAATTTAAATTCATCTTAAAAAATTTAAATGCATTTTGAAAAATTTAAATTAGTTTTCAACGAATGAAATTAATATTGAAAAATTAAGATTAACTTTGAACAATTAACCGACAACAGTGGACACGGGGTCGGGTGCGTGACTCTGGCGATCACCCAAGTTAATACAAAAAAATACTTTTATGGTACTCAACTGATACAGGAACCGTTGACCCGATAGCCCCTCCCGACATTTTTCGAGCTGATGCCTTAACGGACATCAATAACGATTTTTCTTTTTAGGAAAAAATTCTAAAGTCCGTATATTTAGATCGTCTGGAACGATTTTCTCCGAATTTCCTACAGCGAACACCATTTCGTTAAATGTTTATTTGTGTAGAAAGTTTTTTACCTTGACGGTTGGATAATAGTCGCCAATCGTCACTACGTGGCCAATATCGTTTGAAAGTTCGAAAATTGTACGAATGAACGATATGAGGTCTCTAAGTTTCCGATTAAATTTTACGACAGTGCACCAAGCGGTTTCCCTTTCGGCGAACACTTTTACGTGCGAGAACCTTCAAGGTTGGATTCTCGAGAAAGTTTTTTACTTGGCCACCTCGTACCCAACGAAGCGTTACGAATTTTATATCATTTTTTTTTCTTTTTTCATATATTATTATACTCATGCTGAATCATCGAGTTTGGGAAAAATTTAAAAGAATGGCGTTACGGAATAGTTACGTTAGAATATCCCGACTGCATTTTCATTCGTTTCTCTTATACAATCAGTTCAGCTTTAAGGTAGTAGTCTGGTAACTTAAACCGATTTTCATGTCTTTTTTGGAGGGCGTTTTTTTGTAGGAAAATAAAAATGAATCGTTTTGGATATTTAGGATGTTTTTATTTACATATTAAAGATACAAAAAAAAATTTTGTTGACAAAATTTAATAGTTTATTGTTATTATTATTATTGATTTTTAACTTCAGTAGTTCCGACCAGAATGACATGTCTATAGATTAAGAATTATCAAGAATTTTTGATTTCAGGTAACATGAAGAGCCAAAATCACCGGGGCCACCCACGCGCTTTTTTTTCGAGGTGACAACTTCGATCAATAATAATAATAATAAACGATTAAATTAAAAAAAATTTTTTTTTTTGTATCTTTAATATGTAAATAAAAACATCCTAAATATCCAAAACGATTCATTTTTATTTTCCTACAAAAAAACGCCCTCCAAAAAAGACATGAAAATCGGCTCAAGTTACCAGACTACTACCTTAAGCTGTTAATCAATCGTCGTATAGTTGGCGCGCCGTTCACCGTTGGAAATTTATTTAATAGCATTAAATAAACTTATTTTCGTTGAAAACTGAGTAGGGATTTATTTTTTGTTTTTTTTTCTTCGATTTTCGAAAATTCATTATAGTCTAGCCGGATCGTAGCGTATACTGCTCATTAGCCAGCTCGGTGTTTGTAACGTTGACCCGTGAGATCATGAGAAAAACGACAAATCCCGTTACATTGAACGAGGCTCGGCTCTTGCAATTGTTACGTAGAATCGATGTACGTAATTTTCATTGATCATTGTCAGGATGGCGAGAGAGAGGGAGAAAAGGCGGTGGCGGGGCTACGTGCACAACGACGTGGAAAATGGTGACGTTAGAGGTGGAAAAGGGGGAGAAAGGAACTTAGAGAGAGGAAGACGACGAGTTGGTAAGAGGTAGCCAGCGGCGTACGAGGATTCGCGGCTATACGTGGATTTTTTTTGAGATAAAAAAAAAAAATTTCATCGCTACTATTAAATATTTCAACATCGGTCTTTTTTCCACTTATTCATTGATGCTTGCAGGTACTCGGCAAATTTTTTCGTCTACAATAAAAAATAAATTAAGGGCGCGACGCGGGTTTCAAGTCACCATGATTCCATGACGACTGTGAACATGATTCCAGACGTTCAACTCATCGGAAAGAAAAAGAACCAAAAAGATTAATGATCAGTACAAGTATGGCTATCGCACGAACCTCTAAAATTTTCATGAAAAAAAACATAAAACATTTTTTATGGTTGTTCAAAGATTTTTCAAAAATTCAACCATCCGTATACATCGTTTAGACGGCCGCTCTTTTGTGAATTTTTTTTTCTTCAAAATTTTGGAGGATCATACGATAGTCACACTTGTAATGATCGATAATCTTATTGGTTTTTTTTGTTTCAGACAAGTAGAACGTCTGGAATCACGCTCACAGTCGCCCTGCACTCATGGCGACTCGAAACCGCGTAGCACCCTTAATTTATTTTTATTTAACTTAAAAAATGTGCAGAGTACCCGCGAGTATCAATGAATAAGTGGAAAAGGAACCGATGTTAAAATATTTAATAGTACTTATGAATTTTAATTTTTTGAACGTCGAAAAAAATTCTTGTTTAGACTAGAAGACTGCCTTAACGGAAACAGAATGTTACGATAGAGGTAGAATCCACGAGAGAAGCCCAATCCCATTGGTGGTGGGTGGGACTCTAGTTGAAGAAAAAGCCTCAAGTTGAAACTTGCCAGTCAGCTTCCTCGAAATTTCAAAGCTCAAAACCGTCTCTATAAGGAATAATATGATGTTGAAGTTTGCACCGTTGGAACGCAACGAAAATGCATTTTTTAAATTTTAATTCTCGGTATTGCTCTCGCTCCTCTCGACCATTTGGGCCCAGGTCCTTAAGGTAGTAGTCTGGTAACTTAGGCCGATTTTCATGTCTTTTTTGGAGGGCGTTTTTTTTGTAGGAAAATAATAATGAATCGTTTTGGATATTTGGGATGTTTTTATTTACATATTAAAGATACAAAAAAAAAATTTTTTGAACAAATTTAATAGTTTATTATTATTATTATTATTGATCGAAGTTGACACCTCGAAGTTGGCAGCCCGGGTCCTAACTTTTTTTCTACCGAACCGATTGCTTTCAAATTTTAACAGGCTACTCTACACACTTATAGTTCTCGTCGGAACCACCGAGAAATTTTTTCACCCCTAACTTTTTGTTTTACAACCCCTTCTTTGCTAAAATAAAAGGACTTTAGCAAAGAAGGGGTTGTAAAATAAAAAGTTAGGGGTGAAAAAATTTCTCGGTGGTTCCGACGAGAACTATAAGTGTGTAGAGTAGCCTGTTAAAATTTGAAAGCAATCGGTTCGGTAGAAAAAAAGTTTGGATCCGGGCTGCCAACTTCGATCAATAATAATAATAAACTATTACATTTTTTCAAAATTTTTTTTTTTTGTATCTTTAATATGTAAATAAAAACATCCTAAATATCCAAAACGATTCATTATTATTTTCCTACAAAAAAGACATGAAAATCGGCTTAAGTTACCAGACTACTACCTTAAAGGAGACCCCAAAAGGACGTGTTAACAATTTTTGTCTTAGAAAATTCAACCTTAAGGGGGATGAATGGTATAAAAATATATATTTTCGTTGCATTCCAACGATGCAAGCTTCAACATCATGGAATAATATCTTTCTCAATTTTGCCCACTACACATACATTTTGTATTTCGCTGCTGCAGATACATTTTTCGATAACAACTGATAATTAGCGAGAAATTTCGTAAACGAACAGCGTCTTGAAACGTAATTTCAAGAAAAAAGTCCTTTTGACCTCCAAATTTTTTTTTTTTTTTTGCAGACTCAGAGAATCCCGTTTGATTAATTCCAGCAATCGCAATTTTTTTTGCCGCACCGTAAGAAGTAGTTTGAGAATCAAATAGCCTAGAACAGCTTCGAGCGAGAAACAGCATTTATATGTATATCTATGTACGTTAGCCAGGAACAGGTAAGGCGTGCGCGCGGTTTAGCGGTTCGCGATACTCGATCATGGTCAACCTCGACTATTTCCAGTTCGCTGTCTCCGAGAATTAAATATCGTAACAGGTGTATATAACGTTCGTACAACTCGTAACAAATTTTTATTCTCCCGCGATATCTGAATTATTGATATTTATTATTTCATTGATAAGTTTCGCGCGTGCTTACTAAAACATTTTGAAATTACGGTATTGAGGATTTTTTTTTTTTTTGAGATTTTTCGAACAGTCCACCCGTGCAGAATCCGTGGTGGGGATCCAGCTGTGATTTCCCGTGATTATCGCTACTCTCTTGTAAGAATCTGACCAGATATCGGATCGAATCTCAACACGGAAACGTCACGCTTGGTAAATTGGATCACGATAGGGATTCTCGACTGGATTCCTAACTCTATTCAGTCCGGATCCTGCAGGATTCTTAAAAAATAGTATGGGATCCCGACGGGGGGACCACCTCTTCATGATCTTACAGGGTTGTGAAATTGATCATGATTGTTTTACGTCCCCTTCCCACTTCATCACCGACAAAATCAAATATAAAGGAAAATAGGAAACGCGATGTGGCGGAAGAGTGAAAAAAAATAAATAAACATTTATTTAGCTTCTGTGAGTGTATATCACTTAAACACCGAAGTCGGTACTCGGTTAACTCGAAATCAATCTGAGCGAGCTTCCGGATTCTTATAGCCCGTTGAGAGCGCTCCATCGCAGACGCGAAAACCTCGCGACGCTCGCCATCTAGCGGTGGATCGTGAAACTTCTTTATACTAGCTACACCGCGAAGTTCATATGTTTTTTTTCTACATTATGATGAAATTTACACAATCGAACCACACATATTTCTTACAAAATCTGGGGTATAAAACCGCGGGCCCTATACTCGATTAAGGTAGTAGTCTGGTAACTTAAGCCGATTTTCATGTCTTTTTTGGAGGGCGTTTTTTTGTAGGAAAATAAAAATGAATCGTTTTGGATATTTAGGATGTTTTTATTTACATATTAAAGATACAAAACAAAATTTTTTTGAAAAAATTTAATAGTTTACTATTGTTATTATTATTGCTCGAAGTTGGCACCTCGAAAAAAAAAAGCGCGTGGGTGGCCCCCGTGATTTTCGCTCTCGATGTTATCTGAAATAAAAAATTCTTGATAATTCTTAATCTATAGACGTGTCATTCTGGTCGGAACTACTCAAGTTAAATTTCATGGATAAATAACAAAATGGCGGACTTTGGAAAAAAAAACTTTTTTTTTGGCGGACTTTGGAAAAAAAACTTTTTTATTCCAAAGTCCGCCATTTTGTTATTTATCCATGAAATTTAACTTCAGTAGTTCCGACCAGAATGACATGTCTATAGATTGAGAATTATCAAGAATTTTTTATTTCAGAGAACATAGCTTTTTTTTCGAGGTGCCAACTTCTATCAATAATAAAAATAATAATAAACTATTAAATTTTTTTTCGTGTCTTTAATATGTAAAGAAAACATCCTACATATCCAAAACGATTCATTTTTATTTTTCTACAAAAAAACGCCCTCCAAAAAAGACATGAAAATCGGCTTAAGTTACCAGACTACTACCTTAACGTACTGAAGCTGTAAACACGAGAGTCACGTGACACGTGTAAAGTGTCATGCCTCTCCAGGTAGCATATGTAGTTAATCAGGATACCAACCGGGATTCAGTTGGAATCCTAGAACTTTTTTTTTGACAAAACCCAAAAAATTATCGTTGTATAACAAATCCGGAACAGGGTTTCACCGGAATCGGGGACACCCTACCGAATTGTTATTTATATAAAATCATTACTTGGTAAAGATTTTATTTTGGTAATTATTTTTCCTAGCGAGCACTCCTTTGAAATAATTTTTACGCGTTAGGTCAGGATTTTACGCAAAGCTCATACGCGAAAAATCTCATTACGAGAACTGCAAGATCACACTAATTGGCCAAGCGTCTCGTTAATCTCGCGAGAGGATTAACATTGTTGTGATCGCACGATCGCTCGAGTGTATAGGATAATATAGTATATATGTGCATGTCGTATAACAAAAGATAATCCCAATGTTTGTATACGGAAATTTGTGTTTGAAGCCCTTTCTAGGCATCGAAGAGGATATAATTTAATTAGTCGTTCGTGCCTCATTAAGCTGTTGTGCAATTATCGAGATAACGCTACGATATCACGAGGTTGAGACGGATGTCACGTGGAACTATTCTCAACGCTGTATTCGTAATCGTGAAGGGTGAAATTTCGTAATCACCCTTCACTATATAGACAAACCGTATTTCATTTTTTTTTGCCGTAAAAATTTGATAAATGTAAATAAATGACTAATAAGAGTGAGTAGTTGAAAGAAATTTCGTAAGGGCACAAAATTAATTTTCATTTTCTATTGCTTTAAAAAATATTAGACGGTAAAAACAAACGTTCGAAAATTAGAAACTTTCACGTTGCTGCATCATTATTTTATCCCGTTGACAAAACCTCTGTGAACATGTGTTGGTTCTTAAATGTTAGCTTTCTCACGGAGGAAGCTTTGTGAGCGAGATAAAATAATGAAGAAGCAATGTGCAAGTTTCCAGTTTGCACGGTGTTTTTTTTTTTTTTTTCAAACTAAATTTCATCTGAACAATTCCAAGGTACCGCGGTTCACAAAGTTTCGGGATTTTTCTTTAACCTTTTGGAAAATTTACTAAAGTTAGAGCAAGCCCGAATAATTTAACGAAAAAAAAAAAAAAAATTCAAACAATCAAAGCAATCACAGAGAATTTTTTTTTGAAAAATTCAAAATTTTATTAAATCTGAATTCGTTGAGATATCCTTGCTAAATTCAATATCAAACATCCTTGATCGTTAACAGTTTACAAAAGTTATTTTCACAGGTATTTGAACAAACAAAAAAAATTCAAAATTCCATATAAACTGAAAACCTTGAGTATTTTCGTCGAACATTTTTTTTCTAAATGTTCGGATATTTTTTTTACTATATGTGATTTTCGAAATTTTTTCCCCATTTCGAATGTATTGGCGTTGAAGACTAAAATACTTTTTTTTTCCACCGAAACAAAATGTTCTTCCCGAAAGGAAGATAAATGGCTCCAAATGACATAATTCATATTCTTAATTCCTAATTTCTAAAATTTCTCTCGTCCATAACCCGCGGCTGTGCGTTACGACGATTTTTATCTTAGAATTTTCAAATAATTGCGAAGACACACCCACACACACAAACATACACCGTTATATTTAAAATCGTGGAGAGTTTTGACGAGAGCCCAGTCTCGATCGTTGAATTTTCGGGAAGAACAGCAGGCAAGCAGGTCTTTCAGTTTCATTAATATATATATACTTATATGTATGTATGAACACGTTCGTTACATCGTTTCCTCGGATAGCCGGTGCTTCTCCTTTCCCTTAATTTTATACTCACAAATATATATATTCTCTTATATATACAGGGTGTCCCAATACTAGCACGTCAGAGTGATACGCGGGTTAGATTAGAAATCATCTCTTTTAAGGGTGAACACCACTGTGACCCCCCTGTTTTTTTTTCACATTTTTCAAGAATTTTTTTTTGTGGGAAAAAAAAGAGATATTCGAAAAATTCTTTTGGATTTCGTTCCTTGTTTATTAATGTATCAAAAAACATTTTTTTCACATTTTTCACGCCGCATGGTTGCGCTGGGGAAACTCTCGCGTCAGGTGCTGTCATCTCCGCGGCACGCAGCAGAACTCTCTTCAACGTCGATCTGAAAAGAAATACCGAGTGTTTTCGTTAAAAATATGATATTTTGAAGAGAAGTACATAGGGATTTGGGAAAATATTGTTTTAAAAAAAATAGGCACGCCTTTGAAATTAAAGTTATTTTCAAAGGCGTGCTTATTTTTTTTTAAACAATATTTTTCCAAATCCCTATGTACTTCTCTTCAAAATGTCATATTATTAACGAAAACACTCGGTATTTTTTTTCAGATCGACGTTGAAGAGAGTTCCGCTGCGTGCCGCGGAGATGAGAGCACCTGACGCGAGAGCTTCCCCAGCGCCACCATGCGGCGTGAAAAATGTGAAAAAAATGTTTTTTGATACATTAATAAACAAAGAACAAAACGCAACAAAATTTTTTGAATATCTCTTTTTTTTCCCACAAAAAAAAATTCTTGAAAAATGTGAAAAAAAAACAGGGGGTCACAGTGGTGTTCACCCTTCATGGAAAAAATAAAATAATAATAATACTCAATGATTTATTTAATTTGTACAACGTGTCTTCAAATTGTCTACCTCCAACCCTAATTACCCGAACGGCACATATTTTAGGAACAAAATACCAATAAACCCAAAGTAATTCATAGCAATGGCAGCAGAATAACGAGTACTAAGTAGGGATTTTTCAACAAATTAAAAATAAAACGATTTTTCTCGAAAACCATTAGATTTTCACTGAGGTCATATTTTAGGAACAAAATATGAATAAACCCAAAGTAATTTATAACAATGGTAGCAAAATAACAATTATTAGGTAGCGATTTTCTGAAAAATAAAAAAAACCGGTTTTTCTTATTTTCTGAAAAATAAAAAAAACCGGTTTTTCTTGAAAACCATTAAACTTTTACCGAGATCATATTTGTTTAATTTCGATAGGTTCGGAATCAATCTAACCGCCTTGTCACTCTGATCTGCTAATTTTGAAACACCCTGTATATCCTATATGGATCTCGTGTTTCGAAGGATCGTTTTGTACTTTGTAGAGCAGCAGGTATTCGCGCGAGCTATATTAGCGTTTCTCCGTTCGAAAAGCGATCGGGGCTCGTGGCAAAAAAGATTTTTTATCTTTCGTCAAACTTCCTCGAAGACGATAAAAAAAAATATAAAAAAAAATCCATAGATTTCTGTGGTTCTCAAATGATTTTGTGTGTAGGATCGTTATGAGATTCTTCGTAGCCACGAGAGAGACGGTAACCCTGTAATCAAGATAATAATAATTTCCTCTCGCTTGAATCAGTTATCGTTAGTTACAATGTTGCTCGAGGTCGGGAGAATGCACGCGCCGGTTTGAGCGCGAGCTCTTGTTCGTTCGACCAGACCGACGAGAGGCCATCACCCCAATCTCTCTTCGTGTTCCTTATCGCGTCTTTTCCGGCAAGCGTCTGTCTCATCTCCTGTTTCGTCAAAACGTCCTTACCGTAACTTTTACAAGAGATCATTATTTATTTCATCGACATAACCGCCGGTAAAATCGTCATTTACTGACGATTTTACGCTAGAAAAATATAAAGCTTCCCGTTAATTCGTAATTTTTTTTTAACGTTTTTAACAAATAAAAATGGTGTGCAAATTAAAAGTTACACATTGATGCGCCTCGTCGCTTTTTACGAATTCACAAATTTTCCTCTATATGAGCAGTCGTATAAAAAAAAAAAAGGTCCACCGTAGAGCCGCGATACATTCATTGGAATTGTTTACAAAAAATGCGTCTATCCGGACGCTTCCAGACGTGACCATAGACTTTTATATTGGTGTAGTCCAGTCATTATATATATTTGGAAATGCATGTGAACCGACAAAGCTGATTTTTGGATATTGTGTGGGGGGAGGCTTAGAAAAGCTTAACTTCAAATTGTCGACCAAGATTTCCTATGTGCGTTCTCCGCCATCTTGAAAAAAGTGTTAAATTTTGTTTTTTTTTGCAATAACTCGGCTCTCCGTCGAGATACGAAAATTGCGATGGGATACTTTTTTGTTGCTTCTTTTACGCTCTACAATTTAGGTCATATACATTTTTTACCTACCGTTCATCGTTGTTGAGATATCGAACGAGAAAGTAAAAAATTCAGGTAGTGAAACTTGTTTTTGGCTGTACACATTTGTATACACACATGTATATAAATCGTCGGGGGAGCATGGACAACGTGCGAATCACCGCACAAAGAGGAGACAGCAAGAATGAGGCGCGACTGTGAAACATATGAAAATATATATATATTTTTTTTTTCATATGTTTGCTTTTTTACTAACTGACTTTTTTCTTAGATACTTTTTTACGTAAATTTGACGAAAAAACTGTAAAATTATATTTAACAATCTTCAAAAATATTTTGGTGGTTTTTGTAGAAAAAAAAATATTTTTACTTTCTCGTTCGATATCTCAACAACGATGAACGGTAGGTGAAAAATGTATATGACCTAAATTGTAGAGCGTAAAAGAAGCAACAAAAAAGTATCCCATCGCAATTTTCGTATCTCGACGGAGAGCCGAGTTATTGCAAAAAAACAAAATTTAACACTTTTTTCAAGATTGCAGAGAACGCACATAGGACATCTTGGTCGACAATTTTAAGTTAAGTTTTTCTAAGCCCCCCTCCCCCACAATATAAAAAAATCAGCTTTCTCGGTTCACATGCATTTCTAACCCGTTTTTTTCGACGTAATGACTGGACTAGTACTCAAGTCCGCGGATAGTCTCCACGAAAAGGCAACGGCATTAAAGTTTGTCGAAATTTTCTTTCGACCATAAAATCTCTTCTTATTGCCTTGGGTTCATTAAAAATGTAGTTTGACTTGGATAAATGTTTTTCCTTTCTTTTTTTTTCGCCAATAATATTGGAGTAGGAAAAGTGGATCACTCGGTACTTAACGATCACGACAGTAATCGAATTCACCGGTTTGCTAGTCGCAAAGCGTTACGAGCGAGAGATTCGAAATTATGCGAATCTCAATCTCGCGTTTGCCGAGCCAACTCATTTGTTCCCGAAAGTTACGTACACACGAACGTCGAGCGCGCGCTCGGTTCTCGGATAAAATCGGTCGGTGTTTCTCGTCGCGAGACACTCGATCGAATTTTCTTCCTCGCGAGATCTATCCCTCTACCCCACCCTCGCCTCATTTTTTGCCTTTTATTTTTATTACGCAGAGATCGTTGAGGAAAAAAAAATCCGCTATTTAATCTGTTCGATTGCTTATCGCGATTAATCGATAGCCTCGCGATTGCGATTCGATCAAAGTCGAGATCCGCTCGGTGGGAACGCAATGATTTTTAGCCTCAATGAAGAGCTCTGATTTTTATAAACGATTCAACGGCAAAATTCACAACAATGCACTTTAATCCGACACGAATTTGCCGAGTCACGATCGAAAGTTTCATATTTCATAAAATTTTGAGTTAAATACATTTTTTTATATTTAGGCCGAATCGGCGAAAGTATTTAAATTTTACGCGAATAATTTAATGGTTATTTTTCGAAAAGTTCGAAAATTCATAACGTCGAAACGCTCCGACCGATTTTCAGGTAATTCAATAACGATCGTACTTTGATAATTTACAGAAGAGAACAAAAATGTAGCTCGATATCTTAAAATTGGACGTTGGAGGCAGTCCCAAAATATTTTTCAAAAGATTCAAAGTCCTGCAAAATCGCACAGCGGTTATAAACTTTTTGGTAAATATGGAGCAAAGGGGACCCACTTCCGATTGACTTGCCTTTAATATATGTTGTCTAGGGACCCTTTCCGAACAACTTTTTCCTCTGACACAATTGGGGGTCGTTATTTATTAAAAAGTTATTAACAAATACAGTTATTAATAGTTAAGTTAATAATTTGTTGGTAAATATGGAGCAAAGGGGACCCAGTTCCGATTGACTTGCCTTCAATATATGTTGTGTAGGGACCCTTCCTGAACAACTTTTTCCTCTGACACAATTGGGGGTCGTTATTTGTTAAAAAGTTATTAACAAATAAAGTTAATAATAGTTAAGTTAATAATTTGTTGGTAAATATGGAGCAAAGGGGACCCATTTCCGATTGACTTGCCTTTAACATATGTTGTCTAGGGACCCCTTCCGAATAACTTTTTCCTCTGACACAATTGGGGGTCGTTATTTATTAAAAAGTTATTAACAAATAAAGTTAATAATTCATATAGCTATTTTCCTTATAGCGGCCAGTCCCAATCATTTTGTCCTTCACATGTGCTGTTAAGAATATCCCCCTGAGTAACATACCAAAAGTTTTATCCGTCCTCATTGTTTGTTAAAAAGTTATTAACAAATGAAAATTCATAAATAGAATATGAAATACTTTGGCATGGCGGCCAGTACACGTACGACGGGAGGGACTGCGGCCTCCCTGCCCCCACCGCATACCAGCCCATAGACAAACGAAAAACAATCCAAAACAACCCCAGTAACCTAAAGAAACAAAGAAACAAACCCAACAAACAAATCCAAAACAAACCCAAACCAAAAACCCAAACCCAATAAACAAACAAATCCAAAACAAACCCAAACCAAAAAACCCAAACCCAATAAACAAACAAATAAAAAACAAACAAAAAACCCAAATAACCTAAACAAACCAAAAACAACCGAAATAATCCAAACAAACAACCCAACTGAACAACCTAATCTAACAATGAATAAAACATATAATTGTTTGTTTATATGTTTGTTTGCGTTGTTTTTGGGTTGTTTTTCGTTTGTCTTTGGGCTGGTGAGTGGAGGATTGCAGGGGGGCGCAGTCCCCCCCCCCCCCCCCTCTCATGCGTGTGCTGTTCGCCATACACTAGAACAAGTAAACAAACAAAGTAAAAAAAGTAACAAACAAATCCAAAACAAACCCAAACCAAAAAACCCAAACCCAATAAACAAACAAATAAAAAACAAACAAAAAACCCAAATAACCTAAACAAACCAAAAACAACCGAAATAATCCAAACAAACAACCCAACTGAACAACCTAACCTAACAATGAATAAAACAAATAATTGTTTGTTTATATGTTTGTTTGCGTTGTTTTTGGGTTGTTTTTCGTTTGTCTTTGGGCTGGTGAGTGGAGGATTGCAGGGGGGCGCAGTCCTCCCCCCTTTCTTGCGTGTGCTGTTCACCATACACTAGAGCAAATAGTTCATGTTTGATTTATGAAACTTTTTTTGTTAATAACTTTTTAACAAACAATGAGCGACGGATAAAACTTTTTGTATGCTAGTCAGGGGTGTATTCGTAACAACAAATGTGAAGGACAAGATGATTAGGACTGGCTGGTATAAGGAAAATAGCTATATGAATTATTAACTTTATTTGTTAATAACTTTTTAATAAATAACGACCCCCAATTGTGTCAGAGGAAAAAGTTGTTCGGGAAGGGTCCCTGCACAACATATAGTCAATCGGAAGTGGGTCCCCTTTGCTCTGTATTTACCCGAGTAATTTTCGAGATATACCGATTATTTCACTCTTTCGGCTCTTCGCTCGTAATACTCTGAGACATTTTTTTTTTCTAAATATGATTTTCTGAATATCTGAAAAATTTTAAACAGTCTTATGAAAATGTCGAAAAAAAAAAAGAAGTTTTTCACGAAAGCAAAGTTTCTCCTCTAGGAGGGAGGAAAAAGATAACACGGCGTTCTTTATAAAATCAATGATGGAGGAAAAAAAATTTGCAAAATAAAAATACCATTATTGTGAAGAGTTCGAGGGAATCGGTGGTGGAGAGGGCAATGTCAAGGCTAAGAGAGAAACGTCGCGATAGTAAGGGACGATTCGTATATTTCAATTCTTCGACCAAATTGAATTCTCTTTATCTGTAGGTTCATTTATGTCCACCGGCTATATATACGATATAGGTAGGCGTTAACGAAAGAAAAAAAACATTGTCATCTTTGTACTATCTACGGGTTCAGAAAAAGTAAAACGTAGAAAGAGCGAACGATCAGCCTCGTGAAGATTCTGCAGTTATGGCTCTCGCCGTTGTGTGTCTTTATGCGATTCTCTTTGGACAGTAGCGTACAGTAAATACGAACGTCGAACTGGCCAAGTGAACGTCAAGTCTCTCTTCGGTATTAAATAACCGACGTTGGCTCTCCCCGCAGGCTCGACGTAAGCTCTATACGCGTTATATCCCCGAAGTATCGACTTTCCGAATGTCTCTCCCCTCCACCTCTCTCCTCTCTCTCTTCCTCCCCCCACCTCTGTCTGTCTCACTTCGTTCAGGTCGAATATTACTACACACGTGTATCACTTTATCTTCATCTCTCTCGCACTCTCGTATCTCTCTCTACAAAACAAGAGACACGTAAAATAATGAAGTAAAATAATATGATTCGTGGGGTGTCGATTCTATTATTATATGGGGTATTTTAGGTCAAACTCGATAAGGATCCGACTTATCACCTCCAATTTGAATTATAATTCCAGGAACCATTCCTCCTGACCCCAATAACATACCCATTGTTTTTCGAATTCCCTCCTTCCTTTTAGATCGCCATTCGCAATTGATATATTCCAAAGACCAAGAACAAAAAAGATCTTGGTTTATTTTTTTTCAATTAACGCTAAAATATTTACGTCCATTCCGCATGGAATAACTGAGATGGCGTAGGGATTGTGCGAGAGTGAGCAAGAGAGAAGGTCTCTAGCCTCACCTTAAGGCAGTCTTCTAGTCTATTAAATATTAAAAATCTTCTAGTCTATTAAATATTTAAATATTTCAACATCCGTCTGTTTTTCACTTATTTATTGATACTTGCGGATACTCTGCACATTTTTTCGAGTGTAATAAACATAAATTAAGGGTGCTACGCGGTTTCAAGTCGCCATATTTCCAGACGTTCTGCTCATCTGTTACAAAAAAAAACCTGAAAGATCAATGATCGGTACAAGTATGGCTGTCGCACGAACCTCTAAAATTTCGAAGGAATGATATGAAACATTTTTTTATGGTTATTCGAGGATTAAAAAAAATTTGAAAACCCGTAAATAGTTGTTTAGCAGGTCGCCATTTTGTGATTTCGATTTTTCTTCGAAATTTTTGAGACCCGTGCGATAGCCGCACTTGTACTGATCAATAATCTTTTTGGTTTTTTCGTTTCGGATGAGTAGAACGTCCGGGATCATGGTCACAGTCATCATGAAATCATGGCCACTCGTGACCGCGTAGCACCCTTAAGGAGAGAAATAGCGTTAGGACAGCGTTTTCTCAATGATTTTCATGATTTTTTTTATAGTATAAAAAATGAATATAATTTAATGAAACCTTGAGAATATTTTATACATATATTTAAGTATATACTATAAAATATTAGCGAGCCCATATTGCAGGTCACAATCAGACTCAGCATTTTGCGTACATTCTGGAAGCCGCAATTTTCATCTGAAATGAAACGAGGTTGGAATTTACTTTTATCATATGTCTCTCTTCAATATGAACCTAAATGCTATCAAAAAAATGGAAAATTGAATTTTTTACAGGGGTCAAAACAAAAAAGCATAATTTTTTGCCATTTTTTACAACGTTATTTGGAAAAAAAAATTATTTTAAATAATGATAATATTCCGATTTTAGGTTCATATAGAGCGCGATACTATGAAGAAAGTAACTGCCAATTTTCAAAACGATTGGCTGAAAACTTTTCAAACTAGCGTGTACGCAAGTTAAAAAAAAGTCGTTTTCAGAAAAACGCGTTTGAAAAAACAGTACCAAGAAAAATAAGCAATATGGGGTCGTTAATATTTTATAGTATATACTTAAATATATGTATAAAAATTTTATAGTATATACTTAAATATATGTATAAAATATTCTCAAAGTTTCAATAAATTATATTCATTTTTTATACTATAAAAAAATTCTTGAAAATCATTGAGAAAACGCTGTCCTAACCCTATTTCCCCCCATAATGGCTTATAACAATAGAACGAATCGGAATTTTCATTTAAAATTTTGGAAACATATTTTTCAATAGTTTTACTAACAATTTATGAAATGAAAGAAAAAATCGATTTTTTGAACCGTCTAACCCTATTACCCCCCTTAATTTATTTTTATTGTACTCCAAAAAATTCACACAGGACCTGCAAGTATGCGTTCTGTCGTTCAAAAGAGAGGATGGTGTCTGAAATTCTTCATAAAATTTTCGATACTTCCTAAATAATGAATTTTAATACTCGTCGGACGATCGGAGTGGATATTGAAGAAATTTTTGCGCGGTTTGATCATAAATGGAATGCATAGAAATTACTAAAATTGCGGGTATACTGGTCGTCTCTTAAATACCATTAAATATGAGGATCTTTAATCTATAATACGTAAATAGTATATGCATCGTAACTGAGAATATCAATTGCCGTTAAATTGCATTCTAGCAGCTGTTTCTTTTTGAAATCCCTGTCCATGTTGGCAAAAGTCATAACGAGAAACATCACACGGTACAACTTATCAAAAAAAATCCTCGCTCTCTCTCTTTCTCTCTCTCGCGAGAGGATGAGAGACTCGAAGGCATTGCTATCTCGATGCCATCTGAGCTCTCAACGTCGCGTGTTATCTCCTTCGCTGTTGCAACGAGTGACAGAGAGAACGACAGTGATGATAATACCGATGATAAGGCTTAACCATCGAATTATCATTTCTCGATTTACCTCGTGTTCCGTATGATAGAAATATTTCTCTGCGAATTGCAGTAAAAAATAATACTTATTTTTCATGATAATCATAATGAAAAATATATAATTTTTTATTATTTTTGTAATATTAGAAAATATATTGTAATATCGTTAATCTGATATTATTGCAAATTACCATTTAGCAGCCTGACCTCTCGTGGCCAAATTTCGAACCACTCTACCCCAGTCGGTGCGCGACGATTACTGTGCGAATGCGTTTTAATTACAATTTAAAAATACGGCTCCGTTACAGCAACAATATAATAAATAAAAATTGGGAAAACGTGGCGGATGTTCGGTCCGAGGAGTATGAGATTTTTTCAGACCACGCGAAAGATCAAAGACCGTTTTATTCGCGTCGTGTAAACAACAAGTGGCGCGATCGAAATTGCACAATTGCTGAAATATGAACAATTTATAAATATTAGATTGTGTCATTCATTAGATTCGCGTTATAAGTAATGCACAACGTCAATTACACGAGCTCGATTTTTAAGAAACGCCTGTATCGATTTTTCGTAGAATTCAAAATTCCATAAGTTAAAAACCGTTCGATGGATTATCTTGAAATTCAATAACGAACATCCTACAGTGGTAGTCTATTTATGTAAAAAAATTCAGCCCGATACCTGGAAAATTACATGAGTTACACGCATTTTTCAAAATGTTCAAAATCTTATGAAAATTAAAAAAATAAAATGTATCAATCTTCACAAAAATCGTACCGAACAATGGTCCGTTATCGACTCGCTTGTATGCCATATTTCAACACACACACACACACATATCGATCTGCAAATTTTTTCTCAACGTGATTTCCCGATGCTCTGAAACATTTCGGACACAATGGCATTAAAAATGCGATTTTATTTTCATGAAAATGAAACTTCGTTCATGAGAAAGCGATTAATTTAAAAAAAACTTAATTTCAAATTAATTTAGTGACAAAATTAATTAAAAAAAAAAGCTTAGGTCGCACTACCATCCCAATGACACAATTTGTTAACATCTCAGCACACAATCTCGAAGGCTCCCACCTTCGTAATCATATCTTTTATACCGACTTGTTTTTTCTTTTATACACAACGCGATTACACCTTGATGCAATGAAAAAAAAAAAAAAAAAACACGATAAAATGCGTTTCATTTCTGCAAAGTTTTCATGAAAAATATTGATAAAATACTTAAATTCAATAAATTCCTTCTTTTTTTTTTGCGGTTCATAGGTCGTAATTTCAATTTTCCATCAGCGTAATACAGAGACGGGTCGTTCGTGTACCGACAATTTCATAGTTAACGTAAATGTTATCCTCGAGTCCCAACGGATTCTGGGCTCGTCGTCGAGTTTCGCGTAGAAAGTCGGGGCTCGCCTGTGTACGATTCTGTGCCCCGGCTTTACCCCATCGGTGGCTGGAAGGCCGTGGAAATGATTACGGAGTTACACAAGCTCGATTCTCGAGCGAGAGAAAAAAGGCAGACCCGAGTGTGCGTTACGAGGAGAGAGGGGGTTGTTTTTTTTATTCTTCTTTTTCTCAATCGGCAATCAAGTTGAGGGGTATGGCCACACGGTAGCGGGCCCAAAATCATGTGCACATTTAACAATTTTTTGTTGTATGAAAAAGGGATTTACTTATAAAACTAATTACACATCTATTTGGTATAAATATCAAGCTAATGAAAAATATGGTAAATATGGAGCGAAGGGCCCACTTCCGATTGACGTGCCATTAATATATGTTGCCTGTGGACCCTTTCTGAACAACTTTTTCTTCTGACACGATTGGGGGTCGTTATTTATTAAAAAGTTATTAACAAATAAAGTTAATAATTCATATAGCCATTTTCCTTATAGCAGCCAGTCCCAATCATCTTGTCCTTCACATGTGTTGTTAAGAATACCCCCCTGAGTAACATACCAAAAGTTTTATCCGTCCTCATTGTTTGTTAGAAAGTTATTAACAAAAGGAAATTCATAAATAGAATATGAAATACTTGCATGGTGGCCAGTACACGTATGACCGGAGGGGCTGCGGCCCCCTGCCCCCACCGCATACCAGCCCATGGACAAACCAAAAACAACCCAAAACAACCCCAGTAACCTAAAGAAACAAACAGACAAACCCTACAAACAAACCCAAACCAAAAACCCAAACCCAATAAGCAATCAAATCCAAAACAAACCCAAACCAAAAAACCCGAACCCAATAAACAAACAAATCCAAAACAAACGAAAAACCCAAATAACTTAAACAAACCAAAAACAACCGAAATAATCCAAACAAATAATCCAACTAAACCACCTAACCTAACAACCTAAACGAACAAACCCAACAAATTCAAAATAAACCCAAACCAAAAACCCAAACCAAAAACCCAAACCAAAAACCTAAACCAAAAAACCCAAACCAAAAACCCAAACCAACAACCCAAACCCAATAAACAAACAAATCAAAAACAAAAAACCCGAACAACCTGACCAACCCAACAAACAAACCCAACAAACAAGCCAACCAAGCAACCCAACCAAATAACCCAATCAAGCAGCCCAACCAAGCAACCCAACCATACAAACAAACCCAAAACACCCAGCCCCTCTCTCATGCGTGTGCTGTTCACCATACACTAGAACAAGTAGTTCATGTTTGATTTATGAAACTTTTTTTGTTAATAATTTTTTAACAAACAATGAGCGACGGATAAAACTTTTTGCATGCTACTCAGGAGTGTATTCGTAACAACAAATGTGAAGGACAAGGTGATTAGGACTGGTTGGTATAAGGAAAATGGCTATATGAATTATTAACTTTATTTGTTAATAACTTTTTAATAAATAACGACCCCCAATTGTGTCAGAGGAAAAAGTTGTTCAGGAAGGATCCCTACACAACATATATTAAAGGCAAGTCAATCGGAAGTGGGTCCCCTTTGCTCCATATTTACCAGAAATATTTTTTTCTTCTTATTTTGTTATACAAATCTATTGCTATTTGCTTTTGGTATCTTTTTTTTTGAGGCGCTCCGCGGCATTTGGCAACCACAATTTTTGACCTAGAACGAAAAAAACAAAAAATTCTCGTTAATCCACATCAGAATGCCTAGAGAAGTACGTACGGAATTTGAAAAAATATTGTTTTATTCGAATATTGTAGGCATTTGAATGTAAAAGGTGAATTTCAAGTGAAAACATTTCGTATAAAACTGCTAATAAAATGGAAAGTTTTTAATTAATCAGAAATTCTGCGAAACGTAATTAGAAACATCATTTTATAATTTCAAGTGAATCGTATACAAATTGTCAAAGTTCTTTATCACGCGGCGCGCTCGGGTACTCTCTGGCCAGAGGTAGGCTCACGTTACACGCTCAAAGTTGGTGAAAAAAATGTTCTCCTCACAAATCGAATATTAACTTATTTTTACGATGATAAAGCGTCGTTTAGGCAACAAAAAAGACATCGATTTTTTGAAAATTCTACCGTGGCCATAGCCCTTGAGACGCGCAACGACATGAATTTTTCTCGTTTGAATAAAGTTTATTGTCGCGAAAAAGAAAAGGGAGAGAGATAAAGCGATAAAATCAATATGATTAAAAATAAAATCGTGTTTTTTGTCTCATAATGAAATTTCGTATTTTTCCACGTAAAATACATTATAGAAAAATTAATATCAAT